>KK112235.1:0-21921 GCA_000611955.2 Stegodyphus mimosarum | reverse complement strand
TTTATGGAATGGAAGCACACTGACGCGTCTCAAAACTATTTTGTTTCGACCAGCGGCAATAATTTTCTTTTTAAAAAGCTGAGTTTGATGATTAATTCTGAAAGATAAAAACCGTGTGCTTTGCCGAGTGACAATGCCTCTCTTTTAAATCACTGAGTTTTCTGTTTAACTTTCAATAATAAAAATCATAAGTAAACATGGGGAGGAAGAGTACGCGTGTTGATGTTCATTTAAAGTGTCTTTCCTTCACTAGAGGGAGCCGGGGGTTCCACTAGTGAGAGAAATTAAAACCTTGTTTTATTATTTTTATTATTTTTTATTTTATTTATTTATTTATTTTGTTGTTGTTGTTTTTGTTGTAAACAGTAGACACTTCGGTTTCGAATCCGTGTGATGGTTGGATAAACTCATTCGTACAGCCATGAGAGAAAAAGAGAGGCTGTACAAGAAAATGTATCTAAATATTCATTTTTTCCTTTTGGATGTTTTATGTGAATAAAATGTGATGTCAAGAAATATAATTGTGGTTTTTTCTGTAAAGAAGATTGCTAGCTGAAACATCACGGCTAATTTCATCAATACATCAGAAAAAAGTAAATGAATTTTCTTCTTGTTTTTAAATCAGTTAAAATAAAACTGAACCTGCATATATCAGTGGATACTGACAACTTCGATCAACAGTAGTTGATTAATTATGTAATTTAATATAGTTAGCGTCCACCATTAGGATGTGTTGTTCTAAAGAACAACTAGTAGTTATTTATGCTTTCGAAAACGGAAGTACTTGAAATACAATATGTTTATTTTCTGAAGATGTAGCATTGTGTTGAATGAAAATATGCTAATATTTAAGTTGAATAGGAATAAACATTTAGTATTTTCAGCTTAATATACACTGCTCGAATGAAATGCAACTCCAAGAAGTAGTGGTCAGAAATTTATGCATATTTTAGAGTAGACGCACGTCACTGAGTTATGCGAATGATATGAAATGCGAAGCTCTCCGACGCACGTGAAGTAAGATATAAGGGAAAGAAAGTGCAGAATGGACAATATTCGTGTCGTTGTTTCTACCAGACGAATTATCGAAGAAAGTTGGTTTTTGTACCGGAGGATACGTGTAATAGGAGAGAATGCCAGGCCGCCGTCAACGAAGGCACTTCCAGCAGATAGACGATTTTGCGACGGGTATGGTGATCGGACTGAGAAAGGCGGGTTGGTCCTTACGACAAATCGCAGCTGATACCCACATGGATGCGAACACGGTGCATCGGCTGTGGCGAACAGGGTTGGAACAAGGGAATGTGAGAAGAAGGAGGGATACAGGTGCAGCCAGAGTGACGTCAGCACGCGTGGATCGACGCATCCGCCGACAAGCTGTGGCGGTCCCGCAAGTCACTTGTACCGCGATTCTGCAGCATGTGCAAGATACCCTGGATGTTCCCGTGTCGACGAGAACCATTTCCCGTCGATTGGTTGAACGTGGCCTGCACTCACGGCGTCCGTTAAGAAGACTGCTATTGACTCCACAGCATAGACGCCAACGTTTAGAATGGTGCCGGACTGGAGCGATGTGGATGACAGAATGGCAAAACGTCGTGTTGTCAGATGATTCACGCTTCTGTTTATCCAGTGACAGTCACCGCATACGTGTGTGGGGTCGACGTGGAGACAGATCTAATCCGGCAGTAACTGTGGAACGCCCCACCGCGCGATAACGTAGCATAATGGTTTGGGGCGCTTTGCCTACGATTCCAGGTCACCTCTAGTTCGTATTCAGGGCACTATGAACGGCCCAACGATACTTGGATAATGTACTGCGGCCGGTGGCAATCCCCTACCTTCAGGGGCTGCCTAATGCAATTTGATAACGCCCGACCATACAGTGCTCGCATCTGCCAACATGCTTTGCAAGGTATACAGATGCTTCCCTGGCCACCGTACTCTCCTGGCCTGTCACCAATCGAACATGTGTAGGATGTGATTCGACGCCGTTTGCAGACTCTGCCCATGTCTCGTTCAGAAGACGAACTGTGGCAAATGGTTGAAAGGAAGTGGAGAGCCATCTCTTAGGACACCATCCGCACTCTTATTGACTCTATGCCTAGACGTGTTTCTTCGCGCATCGCTGTCCGCGGTGGGCCTACATCCTACTGAGCCGACGCCGTTCTCGCTCTGTATTCTGACTATCATTTTGAGATAAAGATCACTTATTGCTGCCTCTGTTTTTTTTCAAATTTCATCACTTTCTAACCACTCCTTCTTGGTGTTGCATTTTCAATGTCGAGCAGTGTATATTTTAGAGGTTTCATGGTCTTGAATACAGATAATTTTCACTTAAAACGAATTAATGTCTAAGAATCCAGTTAAGGATTGAGGAAATGAGATTAAGTTAAAAGTATTTAAGATTTAAGGTAAAATATTTGGGTGGAGTTTAAAGTAAAAATTAATGTTGATATCCTAAGGAAAAAGCGTTCAACGGCACGCAGTGCTTTCATTAGAACGGTTAATGTTCTAAAGAACGAACTTAGTAAAGATGTTCAGTAGTAAAGCTGTATTAAAAGATAAAATTGTAAAGTTACAAACGATAATTGCTGAATTAAAGTCTTATGATTCAGATAATAGATTTATTGATTAAGGGCAATGCCACCGAAAATGACCTAGAAACTGAAGTTCATCATCACAATTGAAAGAAAAGTTAGTGAATTACTAAATGTAAACAAAGTTTCAAATGACGCAGTTTTTAGTAATTCCGATGTCAGTAGTAACTCTGATGTTAAATGGCATAAATTACCTAAAATGAATATAAAACCCTTTGATTCTCTGTTAATTAATTATTCGACATTCTGCGTACAGTTTAAGAAGATACATGAAGATTAAGAGTTAGATGATTGTGATAAGGTTCAATATTTGCTATAAGCTGTAGAACCTGGAACTCGAGCTAGGCACTTATTAAAAAGGTACCCGATAACTTCAAAAAATTATTCGAAAGCTTTGCGAGCTTTTCAAGAACGTTATGGGGACAAAGATATTCTTATAGAAGTGTATGTCAGGGAATGTTTGAAATTAATTACAGCAAATGTTCAAGCTAGGGGTAAAGAGAGATTATCACTGTGGGACTTATTTACCAAAGGAAGAAGCACATTTAAAGGTCTTTAGAATTCACGGTGCTTGGTACAGAAAGTAATTCAGCCTGGCTATACCCCATGATAGAATCCTGCTTACCTGATGATATTTTAAGAACAGGACAGAGATACAATATTAGCCGAAAGGAAGATTCTGATAGTGAAGCGTATTTTCCAAAGTCGAGTTTAACGTTATTAATGAACTTTTTGAAGAGGGAAGTAGCGGGTGAAGAAAGATTACTGTTAGCCAGGTCAGGCTTTGAACGTATTATCCCAAAAGAAAAAGTAAAAGAGAAAATGCTGAAAGGAAATAAAAAGTACCCTACTGTAGCTGGTTTATTCACTTCTCAAGAAATGTCGTGTTTGTTCTGTGGCAAGTTGCATGAAAGTAAGGACTACGTAGTCGCCATATCGTTCTCTTTGGGAGAATAATAAAGAAAGTCAGAGAAAAGAACTGTTGCCTGAAATGTTTACGCTTTGGCCACCGTGCCAAAATGTGTAAAGTTTTTGTACGCTGTCATGTCTTCTCAAAATCTCATACAGAGGTTTTCCGCGCTGAAGTAGGTAAAACGAAAGAAATTAGTGATAAAAGTAAACCCCCAGCGAATATTCAGAACACACTCGCTAATGAGCAGTGTTCGAATGAAGTAGCCCTCATAACACTAGAAATACTAATTACGGGTAATAAGAAAATTAAGAAGGTATGGGCCTTATTGGACAGTGGGTCCCAAAGGAGTTATATTTTGAAGAACACCGCGAAAGAACTTGATCTTAAGACTCTCACTACAGCAAGTATTACTCACATGGTATTTGGAGGTGCAGAAATAGAAGCTAAACCTCATAGTAAATACAAAATTAAATTAAGTGTTCCGGGTAATGGTCACAAATCAGTTCTCACAACGGAATTCCTTGACCAAAAAAAAATGTGGGAAAATTTCACGCATTCCAAAGGAGTCTGTTCTAGAAGAGCTTAAGAAACATAGATTATGGATATCAGATATTGGTACTGGGTGTCCAGAAATAGAAATTTTAATTGGCAGCGATGTTGATGGTCAATTCCTAACGGGGCGAATAAAGCCGCTGAACAATGGTCTAACGGCAATTCAGACAAAACTTAGATGGACAATTTGCGCTGAGTTAGAGGATCCATCCGAAGGTTACGTAAGAAGTGGTACAGCTACGTTGATGACTAATCTACCTCTGAGAGAACTTAACGTTCCAAATTTATGGCGGCTAGAAACAATAGGAATTAAATGATCCCGCTGAAATGTTGTCTAAGAAGGAAGAAGAACTAACCCATGACTTTTACCTTAAAGAACTTACGAGAAGTGAAGACGGCCGTTACTGTGTTGGTCTTCCATGGACTTGTGTTAACCCGAACATTTCTTCAAATAGAAATGAAGCAGAATAAAAGTTGTTTAGCACTACCAGAAGACTGAAGAAGTTAAATAAGTTTGAAGATTATGATTTAGTCTTTAAAGAATGGCAGAAAGAGGAATGAAGCAGAATGTCATACAGGAAGCCTCAAAAAAGAAACTAGAAGACGTAGGAGGCCATTACTTGTGTCACCATCCAGTTATTAAACCAGGGAGTGCCACTACATCTATCAGACCAGTTTTTGATGCCTCGTGCAAAGCTGGAAGAGCACCATTCCTAAATTACTGTCTCTTCAAAGGACCAAACTTGATAGAAGAAATTCCGGCTATATTATTGAGATTTCGAGAAAAGGCTATAGCTGTTGTATCCGACATTAGAAAGCCTTCCTCCAAATTGAAGTTAAGGAAGAAGAACGCCGATTTTTGAGATTTTTATGGTGGGAGAAGGCAGATAAAATTAAAGTCTGTCAACATACCAGACTCTTATTTGGAGCTCCTTGTAATCCTTTTTTAATCAGCGCAGTTATAAGGTACCATTTGAGCAAATATCCACAACTCAGAGTAGTTACTGACAAACTCCTGAAGTCCTTCTATATTGGCAACTGCGTAACCTCCGTAGACAGTTCATCCGAATTAGAAGAATTTATCTCAAAGTCAACTGAAATTATGGCTGAAGCTAAGATGGATTTGAGATTATGGCAATTCGGTCCTGCAGAAGAAATAGAAAGGCTGTCATCTGAGAACAGAAGTTTGTGTAAAGGAGATTTTACAATTCCAGTTGCGGTTTTGGGGATTATATGGGATAGAAAGGAGGACTGTTTAATGATCTGCAATGAATTTGAAGCTGAAACAGAAAATCCTACTGAACGGAAGATCTTATACAAGGTATTTACGATTCCATCGGTTTTCATCGGCCCAGCATTGTTGCCAGCCAAGCTAATGATTCAGGAGGCCTGGTCAGCTAAGTCAGAATGAGATTCTCCGCTTCCAGAGAAGATTCAAAATGATTTTCAGGAATGGTATAGTGAACTGAAACAATTATCTAACTTAAAGATAAACAGACGTATAGGTTACGGAAATAAAGAAAAATGGTCCATGCATGTTTTTGTGACGAGAGTCAGAATGCATACGCAACAGTAATTTTCCGACTTTGACAATCCCGCGTCTAGAACTTCTTGCTTGTGTTTTGGGAGCCAGATTAGCAAACTATATTCTTGAGGTTCTGGATGTCCCTACAGTACCAGTTTATCACTGGACTGGCTCTTCAACAGTTATAGCATGGATACGAAGAAATGACCAATGGGGTACTTTTGTGGGTAACAGAATCAGAGAAATATGCAAACTCACAGAATCACACCAATGGTATCTTGTCGCAGATAATCTAGATCCGGCGGACATGCCATCTCGTGGTTGTAGCCCTAGACTTCTTATCGAAACGAGATGGTGGGAGGGACCAAAATGGTCAAAGGACGAAGAAGAAAATTGGCCCAAGTTAGAACATGTTCCTAATAAAGATTTAATTACGTCAGAAAGAAAACTGCAGTATCATTATTTACCTGTGCAAAAGTAGATCGATTCATGAACTATGAAAGAATTTCGAAATTTTTCAGATTTTTAAATATTATTTGTTGGATGAAAAGATTCATATCCAAATGTAGAAATAGAAATTATTTTTTGCCATCTGATCTCTCGATCGAAGAAAAGAAAGAGGCAGAGAAATTCCTTTGGTCGGGAATTCAGTTAGAAAATTTTGGCGATGTCTCAGATACTGTCAAAGGTCTCGTTGTTGTAAAAGATCAAAATAACATAATACGAGTGAAAACCAAGTTGCTAGAACGTAATGGCCAATTTTCATTCAAATACCCAATTTTGTTGCCATCAAAACATTCCCGTAATAAATTGTTTAATACGAGACTGCCGTTTAAAGAACTGTCATGCTAGTCTCCAGACTGTTGGTTCCATCCTGCGATAAAATTATTGGATTATTTCTCCCAAGCGTAACATCGGAAGTGAATTATCAAAACGCATGAAATGCAAAATGTTTACTTCAAAACCGTTTGTCACTCCGCCAATTCATCTTCCACTTGACCGAGTCAAAGACTTGAAAGTTTATGAAGTCGTTGGCTTTCATTTATGTAATCCTCTCTTTCTAAAGAACAAATCCATTTATTGTAATTTTCACACTCGCTGTGTATCGAGCCGTACACTTGGAATTAGTGACTAATTTGTCAACAGGTTTCATCTATGGCCTCAGGAGATTTATAGTGAGAAGGGGAAGAATTTCAACAATCTACAGCAACAACGGAACTAACTTCAGGAGTACCAACAACCTTTTTAAATCTTTAAATTGGAATCAAATAGAGAATTTTGAAGATCTAGCTCCCATTAAAGGAAAGTTCATTCCTCAAACAACTGTGTGGTGGAGTGGATAGGGAGAGCGACTCATTCGCAGTGTAAAAAATCTTCTTCTAAGAACATTTGGTATATCATCCCTCAGCTTTCAAGATCTTTCAACGATATGATGTGAAGTTGAAGCTGTAATGAATAATAGACCTCTTACACATATTTCAGAAGTGTCTGAAAAATTTATTCCTTTAACTCTATCATCTTTTATTCAAGACACCCAAGAAATTTGGATACCTGATCTAGAGAAAATTAATTCCCAGAAACTTCGAAAAAGATACCGGAAATGCCAAAATATAAAAGATCAATTGAGAAATAAATTTCGAAAAGAATATTTGGCAAATCTCGTTCAAAAATCAAGAGAAAAGCCTCAAGTTATCCAGACGGGTGATGTAGTACTAATTGAACTAGACAACTGGAAAACACTTAATTGCCCAATATGCAAAGTCATAAAATTGTTTCCTAGTAGAGATGGTTGTATACGTGTGGCAGAGGTAAAAACCTCTTCAAGAACTTTTGTACGACCGATTCGTAAACTTTGCCGTTTGGAGATATCTGAGAATGATGATCCAGTAATCCAGTTGATGAATTGTACGAGCATTTTCACAACTCAATTTTAGAACTTTAATTTTTTATTGCTTGAAATTTCATAGATATTAGTTTTATTTTTTATATTATTTTTGAGTAAAGATGTAAATTTAATTTTAATGTTTGATTTCTGGCTTCCATCATAAATTGAAGGTGGGAGTGTGTTAGATGTTCATTGAGAGAAATTAAAACCTTGTTTTATTTTTGTATTATTATTTTTTTTTCTCGTAAACAGTAGACACTTCGGTTTCGAATCCGTGTGATGGATAGATAAATTGATTCGTACAGCTATGAGAGGCTGTACAAGAAAATGTATCTAAATATTAATTTTTTCCTCTTGAATGTTTTATGTGAATAAAATGTGATGTCAAGAAATAGAATTGTGGTTTTTTCTGTAACGAAGATTGCCAGCTGAAACATCATGGCTAAAAAGGTAAATGAATTTTGTTCTTGTTTTTAAATGAGTTAAAATACTGCATACGTCAGTAGATACTTTCAACTTCAATCAACAGTAGTTGATTAATTACGTAATTTAATAACATGTATTCAAAATTTGGTGGCTCTAGGTGCCGCTGCTTTCTACTGTGTGAAGAACATATATACGTATCGATTTTTCATTATTTAATAAAAACTAGCGCAGTTAGTACAACTTCATGGGATCCATCTACTATGACTTATAAAAAATTATCAATATGGGACAAGCTAGGAAAGGTAATTGCATATAAAGTCTTCACATTATAATATAACACTTCGAAGAAATAGTTGCCTCTTAAAATGTAAACGGCATAAAAAATAAATAAAAATTAAATAAAATCTGAAATGTTTCAGATTTTAATTTACGTCCAAAGGGGCGTTTTTTTAACATTTTGTGTGTTACCTTTATTTATTAAATATCATGTTCTACGTGCTTAAACCATCAAATTTAGTTCAACAGCAATATCCCAAAATAATTTTAAAATGAGCATATTTTTAGAATTTCCGATACAGAGTCTAGTGTACTGGAGATCATTTTCCCCGAACAGTGCTGCAATTGCTCGCTTTGAAATTGTTTAGTTTGTTAATCAAAACTTCGTTGAAGTGTTACAAAATATGCAATCGATAATAAAACAAATTTCAAATTCCAAATTAGGGCTTCCACATGCCCATATTCTATGGAAGATTACGTTATTCAAATTTTGATGGCTCTAGGCACCGTAGTTTATCACAATGAGAGAAACATACCTCCATTCATGCAGATTCTTCATTATTTATTTTCTTTAAATATAATAATTTTAAATTAATATTTGTCTAATGTTTGGTGGCAACAATTTGATAAGCGATTTGCCGTTTATAGTTTTCAACGCAAAGTGCCGAAACGAAATTAATAGTCCTTCAGGGCAAATTACCCTTTAGGGCTAAAAACAATCCTTATCAGTGGCAGAGAGATTTAATTTGAAAGTTGAGAAATTCACTCTTTGCTGAAAGGCAACATAATGCTGAGTGGAAGATAAAAGTATTTTATTTGCGGCAGCTGCAACAGATTAATCTTAAATGCAGCAGAGGTTTTGATTAAATTTAAAACTGAGTATCTTACATTCTGCCGAGTGGCAGCTCTCTGGTGAGCGGAAAATAAAAATGTTTTATTTCGAGCAATGGCAATAAATTTTTTTTAAATCGTTGAGTTTATTAATCAAATATTCATCGAATTCGCGCAAAAAATGAAATAAATGAAAAAAAATTCAAACTTCGGGCACTGAGGTGAGCATGTTCGGATGGAAGACTGTTTAGTAAAACTTTAAGAACGTTAACTTCTTAGTTTTCAATTTCGAAGTTCTAAAAGCAAGGAAAAAGGTTTCACTTACCTTTCTTCCTTCTAAAATTCGTGACCGGGTGAGCTTGCCTAAAGATAATTTCCAAGATCTATGAAATCTACAACTCAAGAAAGAAAAAATCTTTTTAATTCCAAATATTTCAACGTTAAGAATACAGAAACACACTAAATCGAAATTACATCCAACATCTTACATCTCGTTCGTTCAACTGTTTTTTCATTCTCGTTGCCAAAAATTAATAACAAAAAAATAAAGTTATAACTTTCATCGCGCGCCATCTAGTGAAAACAGAATCGTCTGTTTGTTTATATGTATGTTATAGTTTTTCTTTACATGCCGTTTTCGACAGATTGTGTGCGTTTAAAATTTGGTAGCTCGAGGTATCGCAGTTTTTCCACAGGGAGAAGAATGTACATGTATACACTGCTGGCCACCGTAAAAGCAACACCCTGAAGGAAGCATGCAAATAACATGAAATTTACAACATGCATTAGCGGAGGTGAGATATGCAAATGATTAGAATTTCAGCGAAGACGCATATCAAGCGTGCCTGTGGCGCCACTTCAAAGCGCTATTTAAGGCTTGGACTTTTCGACGATTTCAAGTTCGGCAATTGTGTTTTTCTTGTGGTTTTAAAAAAAACAATCAATTATGCCTCGCAGTAAACAGCGATCGTCGTTTGATTAAGTATCCGAGCTCGACAGAGGAAGGATAGTGGCCTACCGAGAGGGTGGATTATCTTTCAGGGAAATCGGTAGTCGTGTTGGACGAAACCAAACAACTGTAATGTGGATATGTGACCGTTAGATGCAGGAGGGTACGACGGACCGACGTATTCGATCGCATCCACCTCAGTGCACCACTTCACGTGATGACAGGAACATTGTGCGCATGGCACTGACGGATCGCTCAGTCACATCACGAACCATAGCACAGCACATTCAGTCTGTAACGCATCTTCCAGTGTCTGCGCGTACCATTCGACGCCGTTTACAGCAAAGTGGTCTGTCCGCAAGACGTCCATTACTTCGTCTACCCTTGACGCAGAACCACAGACATCTCCGCCGCCAATGGTGCGATGAAAGAAGGATGTGGACGGCTGAATGCAATGAAATTGTTTTTACTGACGAGTCACGCTTCTCTCTGCAACACCACGATGGTCCGATTCGAGTCTGGAGACGCCGTGGAGAGAAGATGCTGAACAGCTACGTTATGCATCGCCACACTGGTCCTGCGCCCGACATTATGTTACGGGGCGGTATTGGATATCACTCTCGCACTCCTCTAGTACGCATTGCCGGTACATTAAACAGCCAGCGCTATATCTCCGAGGTGTTGGAGCCAGTTGTCCTTCCTTACCTTCAGGGCTTGCCCACAGCCATATTTCAACAGGATAATGCGCGACTACACTTGTCACGCATTGTCCAAGGGTTCTTCGTCAATCGCCAGATTGAATTGCTTCCCTAGCCGGCTCGCTGTTCGGATCTTCGCCGATAGAAAACATGTGGTCAATGGTTGCTGAACGATTGACCCAGCCTACATCCCAAGCTGCCACACCAAATCAACTTTGGCAACGCGTGGAAGCTGCTTGGTCTGCTGTACCCCAAGAACACATCCAAAGTCTCTTTGAATCAATGCCGAGGCGTGTGGCAGCGGTGATCTCCAACAATGGCGGCTACTCTGGCTACTGATTCTGGAAGGAACCACACTTCACAGAAGTCTATAAATTTAATCGTTTGATAATTGGTCAACATGATGTCTACTAAATAAATTTTGTTGTGATATCTCTTGTCTTTCTTGGTGTTGCAATTTTCGTGGCTATCAGTGTACATTGTTTTTAAACTGCTGAATTGACCAATCAAACATTCGTTAAATTTGCGCAAAAAATGAAAAAATTTAAAATACGGGCTATTGAGCTGAGCATGTTTGGGTGGAGGACTGGGTAGGTTTAAAATTTGGTAGCTCTATTTACCTCCTCTTTTCCGCAGATATAGGAGTATAGTATATATGTACATTATTTTTAAATCGCTGGATTTATCAATCGGCGAACGAGCTGGCTGCATAGACGTTTTTATGATTTTTCCCATGTGCAACGTGGATATGAGCCCGCTTCCCTTAAAATGTTTTCCACTGGGCAATATCCCTTGCCGTGTACTATTTAACTGTGAAGCACGGTATAAATAAAAATGAGTTTATCAATCAGATATTCATTAATCTTACGCAAAATATGAAATAAACATATTTAAAATTCTGCCATCGAGGTGAGTATCGTCGGATGGAGGATTGTGTGTGCTTAAAATTTGGTAGTTCTCTTTTTTTCCACAGAGAAAAGAATATATATTCATAAAACAGACATTATTTAACAAAAAAAATCATGTCTAACGTATGTAGTAGTAATTTTAAACATTTTTGTTTCAATATATGCATTTGGTAATTATGGCTGTGTGGAACATTATTGTAGCAAAAGTGATTCTAACGACAATACTAAACACGCTTCGATAAAGGAAAGTTTGACGACCTTTCCTAATTTTAAGACAATCTTTTAATATAATTCGCGGTAATGATGGGTCACAGATTTTTCTGAAAACATGAATACGTTAACCGATTTATTAAGCCTAATTTTTAAACCTGGGGAAGAGGAGCGATACTAAGCAAAGGTTTTCATAGACTTAAGTTTTTTTAAATTGCTTAGAGTTAACTGTAATTTGCATAGATGTTAAGGGAACCGAGGATCATAAAAGTTTGAAAAGGTAAACAATGGGATATTATTCAACTGTAGAGGTAATTCCAAACCTAAAGCCGAGTTCAAGGTGTCCTTTATTTCTACTAAAATAATCTTCAAACATGCTCTTTTTTCCCTACGCATGTATTTTCTTAACTTGAGTGTGGCATTTAATTCATGATTACATAGTGTTTCAGGGTGCTATGCTTTAAAACAATATTTATTTGTTTTTAGTTTAAAGTTTCATGAGAACAGACCATAATAGCCAAAAGCTTTAACTAGATTCAACATTCCTTTGCATATAGTAAGTGCCGTTTTTTGGCTTCATAACTTTAATTCTTTGTTTCATTTATACCCGCACTTCTCGAACGTTTTAGTATCTCGATCCACCAGCCTGTAGATGCAATTTATTGCTCTCTACATGTGTGACGTTTGTTTAATTAGTTCTGGCAAAGCACGAGGGCTAGTTACTTACTCATCTGTACATCTATATTTTTGAACACCTACGCCGTTCATTGAAGGCAGGAGATATTTACTATTTAAGAAGACAAGTACCATCGTGGTGGTTACTAAGAGAAATAGGTTCGTATTCATGTTACAAGCTGGGATGACTATGCAGACCAGCCCGTTCTCGGAGATTCGAACCCGAGTCAAGTCACCACTTTTCTGCTTCCTTGTTCACACAGCCACTGATGAGCTTATGCAACTCTTCAATATAATTGCTTCAAATAGGCCAGTTCTAGAGAAAAATAACATAATAATGAATAAATATATGTAATTATTATGAATTATTACAAATATAGCTAGATTCATCTAATTAAAAAACAAAACAAAACTTCAAAGGTATTTCGAGACTCAACAAGTTATCACCCGACCTTGACTTTGAGAACTGTCATTTTAGACACTCTTTATTTATGTTTCTGTATTTCTTTTAGGACATTTTAACATTCCTTTCTAAGAATAAAAATTACTTTTAACACCATATTCGTTCATCTATTTTCGAGTGAGTTCATGTTACATTTGTCAGATTTACGATTCTTGTCTCCTCGTATCACTGAATTAAATCATCATGTCTCAAAGATAGTCATTTTTTAACTTTAATATTCAGTGTTTCATACTATTCATTTTTTTAGTGCTTAAGTCTTTTCACTTCTTTTCACTTTACTGTAACGAAAGTATTTGGCAATAATTCTTTCTCATCGCTGTCGCTTATGTAACTTGAACGAAACCCCGAAACAGGCATATCCCAAACTATAAATCCTCAAGATCTTACTATATTAGTAATTTGAAAAAGTGCTGTTCGCAAAACTTTTAAAATGTTTTACTGCGCTTTTTTAAAAGGAAAGTGAAACAAGTTACAGTGTTTTACTTTACAAAATGAATTAAGCAAAAATTTTAATTACGACATAGGCATACAAAGAGAAGAGTTAGTGAAGTCATAAATAATAAAGGATTTCTTTTTTAGTCTAACAAAACGTCATCGCCGCCTGGTAAGAACATTGAGACTTGAAAGCACAGTGGAAAATATATTTTTTTTATGTTTTTGCTTTTTAAACAAGAAATGTTTTTACTTATACATTTTATAACATCATTTTATCAAATTATGTTAAAAGATCCGAATCTTCAAAAATTCAATTTTCTTAAAACAAATACAAAACAAAAAAAAAATGAAATTTTTAAAATAAAAATTAAAATGCCCTTTCCGCTTTAATTTTCAGTGTTTTATTCTAAAGTTTGCATTCAGTTTTTAAAATACTTTGACAAAAATATATGAGTACCTGTTTCTGAATTTGACAAAGAGTGAATTTTTAAAAATTATTTTTGTGAATAATCCCAGGCTTGACAAAAATTTTACCTTTTGTTAAATGATGTCGCAAACTTAAACTTCTCAATATACTTGTAACCAAAAATTCATACATAAATTTACTGTAGTATACGACAAGATACTGTCAATCGTCGATACAAATGTCAATCGTTTGTAGCAAAAAAATGAGTCGCGCGGAGCATTTTCAAGATATACAAATTGTGAATAAAGCTGTGTTGAGAAGATTAGATTTAAAGTTTTGCCTCAGATTTACCTTTAATAATTACTCTTGAGAAACACCATATTACCTTTTACAAGTGAGTTTGTAAGCATTAAATATTATATTCTTCTTTCTTATATGTCTTTAGCCTTACAATATTAAATATAACAGAACTAAATATGCTATCACAATTTCCCATATGATTAAAAAATATAGATAGAAATAATTTACTTTATCGATTATATCTATTGAAAATGTTCAAATTCACCCGCACATTGTTTTACCTTCATTTGTAACATTTATGATTATAATGACCTCATTAATATTGACAGGCCTATGGCCCAACTTAATGTATGGATTATGTAACTTATTATAATGCTTATTTACTACTGTATATCCCCTACTATACTGGCCTTCTCTGTTTTTTATACATCCCACCTGATAATGCATTCTCTATTTTTACTTATTATAGTGTATATATTTATGTAACGGATTCGAACTACCTGTATTTGCTTTACCTCTCCTTTATCACGTCACTACTCACCAGTTCGACGGCTCCTGGCTTTTAATAGCAGACTACTACTTGCCATCCCAACTAGCATACTCTTCTTTAAATTTTAAAATTAAAAAAAAATTCTGATGTCTTTAAGGTTACCTAATAACAACATTCGCAATACCGTAATTATGTTCTACGTGGGATAGAGCCTTGTGCTCAACCACCCTGGTGTTTAGACACCGTTCTAGTGGATGAATGTTAACATTAAAATTATCTTTCAGTATTTTTTGCTATTTTATTTCTGTTTACATACATTTGCTTGCATTTTTCCCCAAATTTAAAGGGTTTGGTTGTTTGCACTTCTCGACCGTTCACACGTTTTAAATGTATATAACGTCTTTGAAAATTAAATTATTTCTAAAAGTCTTTTTCAAGTGGTGTAGTTAAGTATGCTGAATATTATAAGTGCAAAAGAAAAAACTCGAAATTTCGGACGCTTTTTAACTATTTCAGAGTCCACTGTCCTCTTAAGAAGAAAATGACTGTTTCATTGCATTAAGATTGTAACGTTCTGCTGTCTATCTGTTGTGTAGAATCTGGAGAAATAGTGATTGCACCAAACAAGGGTTAAAACTACCCTTTATTAAACTCTTTAAATTATTTACAATACGTCAACTTCAAGCTAACATACTACGCCTCTTCTTGGCGGTAACTGAAACAGTAGAATCAAAACTCAAAATTGGAGATATTCAGAAGTAGTAGAATTAAACTACAGAACTCAATCAATCCTGTATCCTACAGCGCGTAGCTGAATCTAGAGGCAGCAAGATAATAGCTATTAAGCCACGTCTAACCAGCAATAAATGCTAAACCGAAGCTTGCGTTACAACTACGCACAGAGATTTCCCAGGCTCTGTAACTTTCCCTATTAGAACATCGATATTTAAACACTTTCTCATGCTGGTGGAATTTGCATTCCTTACGCGCGCTACCAAATTTAAAAATTCTGCCACTGACTGATTAGGGGAATGAACGCTTATAGGGAAGCAACTTAAAATTAAATTTAACTGGTTATTTAAGATAAATATAAATCCCTATAAGTTATAGAGTTATATGTGACGATTTATTTCCCCAAACACTAAATTCTTCTGCTATATTTCAGAATTGAAAAGCTAATGGATGATATTTTTCTACATATTTCAGCATGTCTGCGTTTAATTTTGAATCGATTCAAATAAAAAAACATAATTTAAGAATTAATTGATCGCTTTCATCATTAACGAGACCCACCAACGGCCGAGCGTAAAGTCGCTAAACACTGCTACTTCGGTGCGAGGTTCGAATCTCGCGAATGGCTGAGTGCATGGGCGTTTTCTTGATTTTTCTCGTGTAACGTGTATACAAGTCAGTTTCTCTTAAAAAGTTCTCTGCGAACGCATCCCTTCCCTCAGGCAGGTAGCCCTTGAGGTTTTGCCGTAATCCCATAAACCAAACTGTCATTAACTAAAGTTGGAAAAGAATGGCATTTGCAAATTGTTCATTAAATTTTTAGTTGGATAAAATTATTTTGTTTCAATCCAAACATAAATGAAATTTAGAGAAAGCCTTCATTAAATAGTAGTTCAGGCCTCTATTAATTCCATACTTGGCTGTTGAATAGTTCAATAAACTGCGACACAAATGAAAGTTTTTACCGTATATACCAGTGCAAGTGGATTCTAGTGGCAATGAATAACACAAAAGCAGTTCTGAATTTCTCAGGATGAAGTAGTATCAGGATGAAAGTAGGTCGTGAAGTTCAGAGAAATGATATCCTTTCCTAAATTTTAACTTTACGAATAAATTTAATATAAGAGTGGTACAATCGAAGTTCGCTACCACGAAAGCTGACAGAAATGTAAGATCATAAGATAAAGAACGACCTAAAGCTTTAATTGGGGAACTGCATATGAGATGACTCCCTAATAAACTACAATCTTACCTGCTAAAAACTCAAAAACTGCTGGGATTAAAAAAATTATGCAACGCAATTCGGTACACGGAAAGCAACATAATTTTTTTCTGAATTTGTGATGGAGATGTCGAACCGAATAAAAATATTTTTGTTTATTGCATTCAGAAAAGATAAGAAGTAGGTAAAACATAAGTCAACTTTGCATTAGGGGTTAAGAAAAATTTAAAACATTTGCTTTCGTGCAAAGACGTAGACACTAATTTTATTATCTGCAGCGGCATCATCGCCGAGCTTGGTACTGCTACTGTGTTAAAGAATTGGTACTATCCACGTGCATACGAGCCAGTTTCCCTTAGAAACTCTTCCACGAAGGCGTTCGTCCTATTAGGCAGATAGGCTTAGTATTCTTTGCCATAACCTAAAAACCAAACAAAAAAGACCAACCTATCCATGTATAAGAGAAAATTATTTTTGATTTAAAATTGTGTGAACTTTTATTCCTGTTTCAGCTGTAGTCTCGCAGTATACAACAATGGTAGTCACGCCGATCACAAAATATCATTAAACTAGTTTTCGTTCTTGACGTGTCTGCAAAAATATCTTTTGCTTATGACGTTTTTGCTGTGAATTCAAGTCTCAGCATTTATTTCAGTTGCTTCTTATTCTGAGTTTAGGTCCAGGATTTGAGTTCAGATGTACTCCTGCCACGCAACTTTTATACTCGAGATATAAAGTTGCCCCGTACCTATTGAGGATTTCAGTGACGTGAGTTAATTATCTTACACTTTACGTATTCCGAGTCCAGGATTTGATTTCGGATGCACTCCTCCTACGTATCTCTTAAGCTGAGACATAAGGGTGTTTTTTCAATTTTTTTTCCATTGAGGATTTTTAGTGACGTAAGTTATTTGTCTTATGCCTTCAACGCAAATATTTAGATTTCATAGGTTAATGTTACTGCATGCCTATCAGCTTTTATTCCCGACATAACATTGCTCTGTATCTAAGAGAGAGATTTTTTGTTTTTATTTCTCTCAGATAAATACTACACATGAAAACAAATTCAGCAAATAACTATCCTCAAAGTCAATTAAAAAATGCGTTTGGTGGTTCCGATTTAAAACATTAGATACAATTCTCACTCTAAAAACATAACAATGAATTTATTTACAACCTGAGGTTACTGAAATAAAGCACAATGCTCTCTTTCCAATAAATTATTAAGGCCGGCGACTCCCTTGTAGGCTTTTAATACATCTAGTTAGAATCCAATTCTCGTCCTAATTTCGGAGATATATGGAAAGTAGACATAGCAAGGCTCAATTTTATGAACAATATTTTGTTAATTCTCAATTTTTCCGATTCAGCCCTTTACAGGCGTTTCGCAATACTAGACACCTAAACTCTTAATACAGAGTTTATAGCAATTATATTATGCATATTAGAGTTTATAGCAATATTAATTGAACGGGTCTTCTTCCAGTTTTGATCGAACATAAGCGAATTTTGCCATTCCCTTCTTGGAAAATCTCTTTAATTCTGCACAGAGACTGTGTTTTTCATTGATTAACACTATGTCATTTGGTTTGAATTCAGTTGCCTTTCAATTCTGCTGGCACATATTAGCAGATCTTAAATTTAATGAACAATCTTTTCGCTAGCATTTCCAAATATTATTTAATACATTATGTTGACGTTTCAATTTTATCAAAATGGATTTTCTCTCAATCCTGATAAATCATCCTTAGATATTCTTGTTGAAGGGAGGAAAAACAAATGTTTACCTGTCAAAAAATATGCGAGAGGGAGTAGCGAGGCTTCTGAGGGTGTACACTATAAGTTACTAATGGGCATGGAATTGATCACGGCTTCAGTTTCAACGAATATCGAGTTCACCGAGATAGAGCGCTGAACAGCCAACAATTTTGCTAAGACTTGTTTCGATCGTCCTGATTATTCGCTCCCAAAATCATACCCTCCATGCTCCCCTTTCAACCGTATTACTTCCAATGAATAATGTAAGAAGAAATCCTTTACGGGGTCATCAGAATTACAGTTCCACAATTTTTTAAGTTCAATGTCTGCGAGCTTGAAAGATTTTGTATGATCTTAGAACACAGTCCTCGTCGAGATATAAATCGTCTGAAGGCTAACAAGAACACTTCCGTATTCATGAAAGGTATCAATTTTAAATGGGTGGCACAAGTCACCGCGCAAATAAATACCAGTAGGTAATGTTTATTGTTGCTCTCGTTAGAGAAAAATGGTCCAGCATAGTCCAATCTAGTTGCAGCGAACGGAAGTAACTGAATAATTCAGTCCGGAGAAAATGGAGCTACATCTCCGAGCGAATGCTATATCTTTTGCAAATCACGCATCTGCTCAACAAAAATTTAATTCGCTGTCTCCCTTTGACAACCCAAAATTATTCACGCAGGTGTGTCAGGGTGGAATACACTGCGGGATGCAATACCTTTTCATGGGCATTGGAAGTTTAACAGATCGACGTAAGGACATTTTGATGGCAGTATGCGTGGGTGCTAGGCAGATTACAGGCCGTCTGCAAATTGTACTCAGCCGTTCAACCGTAGAAGACCGTATTTGTAGAGCTCAGGATTCAGCTAGTAAATGTTGAGCCCTTTGTTCAACTGACTTTCCCTAAACAACCTGTTGGCCCGTCCCTTTTAGAGATATTAAAACCGTAATCAAGAGCAAAATTATTAATAAATGGCAAATGTTCTGGGATGTTCAGATAAATAATAAATTGCGAAACATAAAACTTAAAATGGAGAAATGAGAGGTCGCAAGAAGCAGGAAAGAGGATGTCATTTTAACTTGCTTAAGTATCGGTCACTCTCGAGCTACTCATAGTTATCTACTGAAGGCCAAGAGTGAGCCTATGTGTACAAAATGCAATACTTAACTTTCTGTGCATCACATTTTAACTGACTGTCCTTATTTTAACTGGCTAAATTTGAAGTAGTTAAATGTCTACGACTTACCTCTTGACCACTTAATCGGGAAGGAGATTTGTTTTAATTATGCCATTTTAAATAAAAGGGAATTCACATAACTTATGTTCGGTGCAGCATAATTATTTTTGGTTTCGCGTCAGTAATTATAACTGACCAACGACTTTCCTTGAGATAAATCGAGGATTTATTTTTTGCAGTATTGAAATCGAGTGTTTTAAATCCAATATCTTTCTGCATTCATTATTTTAGAAGTGGTTAATGATCTATAAAGTCTTTCGGATCTAGGGTTAGAACTGCTAATAAACCTATATATCCAAGCTGTCATTCGGTATACCTTACTTAATTTGCTAAACTGATTTAAAATTGAGCAATGAATTAGAATTTTGCGCGATGTTCTTGCTGTTGGTCTTGCAGCTTGTAGGGCATTGAGAGTGTTTCTCTTTTCTACGGATATCTCATCGTCATTTGCGTTGATGTTTGGTCTCTTAGGCCACAAATTTTCAGGCTCCAGAAGCCAAGTAGGTCCTTTTTGCCATAACGAACTTCAGATAATCTTTTCAATTATTTCCCCTCGAGATAGTAAGTCTGCAGAGTTATCTTTTCTACTTCAGTAGTACTACTGGTTAACGTTGCAAATTGCCTCGATTTGTGCTACGTGGCTGCCGACAAATGGCTTTCAGACATTTGGATTTGCTTATCTAGTGCAGTGCTATTTGGAGTCACTCGAAAAACTTACACTGTTGCTTAACATAGGCAGGATGTATTCCAAATATTTAGCTAAGCAAGCAGCTATAAGAGCTCCCATTAGCTCGCATCTGTGGAGAGTTAAAGGTCAGAGAGAAGCTATTCTACTTTTTGCCATTATGAAACTATTTTTAATTTCCTTTTTTTTCATTAGCATATCTAAATTATACCACTGCTCAAAAAAGGTCTGCGTGTGGCATTATAAAAAATATGAACACTCACCTCGATTAATTTTCTAGAGAAATCAGTGATTTTTAACCATTTCATTCCCGCACACCAGTCCATCCAGTTTTTTAGATATCAGTGGGAAGTGCAGCATCTCACTCTAAACCGAAATGACGAATGTCTCGTAACGCAATCTTAACCCAAACTTCAAATGGTTGCATATAGCTGTTAGGGTCAAATATTTTGGCGACAGTTCTCAATATCAGTCTTTTTGTGTCGCCTTCACTTTTCCGATTGACTCCTGAACTGGTTTCACGTTTAGCTTGATTGCATCATTACTAGAATTTCCAATCGTGCTCCAAAATTGTGTTTTTTATTGAAATTATCTTCCCCTTTCATGTTTAACCTCATTCGTAAGGCATTTAATTTCTTTGAATTCGATTTTAATTTTCTCGAATTCATACCCGCACCTTGGAGAATATTTACAACCTCTACAGACAACCAATATGCATCTTAGTTTTGCCTCCACAAAATAAGTCATCAATGTAAATGGAAGATTTAAGCACTTCAAAACTCTCGGGATGGTCCTTTTCATACCCTTTAATGCCATACTCAATTGTAACAGCCAAGAGGAAGAGACTAATCTTTGCCCCGAACAGGACCCAACATACACGCAGAATATTACATGATTGGTTATCACTCTGCCAAACCAAAGGTATCTCAAATAATACTCTGTTCTTCTGCAAGCCAATCATCAAAAATGATAAATCAAATCCTCTTTCGATATCCCAACAAAATACTACTTCAGGTTTAGAAAAACTTAGGATAACTTCAAGAGCTTTCGGATTCAGATTTGGGCCGGTTTCTAGACATTCATCTAACAATCTGAATTTTTGGTCCTTGAAAAAGCACCGGAAACTACACTCATGTCCATAAATTAAGGATAATGCAAAATTAGGCAAAGGAAGAATCAGAAGCTTACACTCATGTCCATAAATTAAGGATAATGCAAAATTAGGCAAAGGAAGAATCAGAAGCAAAACAAATTTGACTTATTTGTAAAGTTTATTTATTAAACAAAAGGTAAAGAGCAAAAAAAGATGCCATATGTTTGATATTATTAAAATGATTAGCGATTTTTTCTCCCCGGAGCAAATTACAAAAAAAAAACCTATTTACAAAAAACAAATATTACATGATTGGTATGATTGTTAATACATTGTATTCTCCCAGACGATGTTATATAGTCCGTACAACGCCTAGGCATGCTGAGTATCAAATTATCGATCTGATCTTGGGGGATATTACACCACTCAAAAAGCAATGCTCTCCGAAGTTCCGGTAGACATGTAGGAAGAGGGTGACGGGCTGCAACTCGTCGGCCAAGCATGTCCCACACGTGTTCTACTGGATTCAAGTCTGGTGAGAATGATGGCCAGTCCATACGGGTGATATCCTCCGATTGAAGGCATGTGCACGATGTTTGCACGGTGAGGACGGGCGTTGTCATCCATAAACACAAATTGTGCGCCCATGGC
>KK112234.1:256051-273752 GCA_000611955.2 Stegodyphus mimosarum | reverse complement strand
CACTACAAGAAGCTTCTGTGATGTAATTTCTTAGTCAGATGCAAATGTACAGTTAATGACCATGGAAGCATTTGTGAGCAGGTGAAGTCCATTTTTATCTCCAAGGGGCTGTCAATATGAATGTGGGTAAATGAGAATGCATTTCCATTGCAACAGTCACTTCCTTTTTCTGCAAAGATCACTTTGCAGTGCTAGTTTAGGGCAGCATTTATCATTGGCCAACTTTTTTCGGAGAAAATAGTCCCTATTATCTGTTCCATCACTGGGCAACAATATGAATCTTTTGCCCAACCACATCATTCTGGCACTTTAATAGTGCGAGTGCGTGAAAAAACAATTTTTATGTACGATAGTGTTTATCCACACATTGTAGCAGGTGCCGGAGATCCATTTCAGAAATGACAAGATTATCAGCAGGCATTTTCCAACAGCGTATTCTCCTGATCTTAACTCTGCAAATTACTGTCCTGACCTAAAAGACACCTGAAACACCTAAAAATGCCATTCTATAAACAAATAAGAGACACCTAAAAATGTTGTGCTATAAACAAATAAGAGACACCTAAAAATGTTGTTCTATAAACAAATAAGAGACACCTAAAAATGTTGTTCTATAAACAAATAAGAGACACCTAAAAATGTTGTGCACATCAGTCAGATTGCAAACTTGGTTGTCTTGAAGGCACACATTACATACCACATCCACAGTTTCACTACTTATGCACCAGTCTGTTGTGGAACATGCTGTTTTGGGGTTTCTAGCTCATAACAGAATATTGTGGACTGCATACTGAACATTTCTTGCATCAGTCATAGATGCATATATCTATGACTAGTGACTTCCTTTTCACAATATTTCCATGAACTCTTAAATTGTGTATTGTTTGTTAAAACTGTTATTTTCTCGTAGCTAGCTGACTGTGTCCCTTTAGTTATCAATATTTGTGCATTTTGGAATTATTCCCCTCCCCCTCCTTTTGTCAAATGAAATTCCATTGCTTCACATATATTCAGGTCATTCTGACCAATGGTTCGTATTTTACAGCATTTTGAAATCAAAATTTTAATTATAATCATTCTGAAAAAACATTACTGAAAACAGCAGTTTTATATCTCATTTATTAGAATGGGATCTTCATGAATTTTAATAACATATTGTGGAAAATTACAGTTCTTTTTTTTTAACACTATGTAATTTTTTAAAATGTAATTTAAATAAACTTATTTTGTATATTAACATGGCAATAGATATATTTTTCTAAGGCATTTTAAATTGCCTTCTTGTTAAAAAGTGGAATTAATGTGTTGTTATAAATAACTGATGTATTTATTATTTAAAAAATAATCTATGTAATGTTATTATTTAGCTTTTTTAATGCACAGTTGATACTTTTTGTTAATTTTATCCTTGTATATAAAAAGCGTATGGAGAGTCAATGAAAATTAGCTGAAACAGAAGTGCAAATAATAGGGGTGTGCTGCTGTCACGCGTACCTGTAACTATCACTAAATTTTACTGCTTGGTGACAGTTTCATGGTCGATGATATAAGTACCATATATTTATTCATATTTAATGTTTCTCAAAATATATCTTTATTCTTAACAGTATTTTTTTTTAATAAAATTTTACTTTTTTGAGTTATGTGTTTGCTTTGTACTTACAGTCGCTTCAAAGCTAATTTACCGGCAAAATCTGAAAGCAATGATGGTAGCAGTGCCTCCAGTACTTCTGGTGTAGCTAGTCAAACAGAAAGTACTCCAACACAGCCTCCACCTGTTCCTCAGCATCAGCATCAACAATATCTGGGAGATGCATCAGCAGCCATTCCAAACTTTATCGAAATTGATACGTGTAACTTTCCCTTACCTGAAGGAATCAATATAGACCATCTTGAGGCATTTAAATTATTGTATAGGGAACACTGTGAAGTAAATATTTTATTGAGATGTATCTCTTGCTATTGTATGCTTGCAGTTTCGTATATTAAAATCAGAATATATATTAAAATTAATTTACAATGTATTTAAATCTTTGAATATTCCTCTCACTTTCATGTTTTGAAATCCCTTACTTTAATTTTCTATGGAATGGAGAATTTGTAATTTTTGGTGGGAAGGACATTTGTTGCTTTATTTATTATTATTATTATTATTATTATTATTATTATTATTATTATTATTTTTGCTTTTATCACTATCAACTAAAGATAGCTAGTTGCTTGGCAGTTAAAGCTATATTTGACACTCATTTCTTAAATCTTTTAATAATCTTCGTGATCATTTGTATGGTTGTGTTTATAACTTAATATCAAAAGGATTTCTCAGAAACATATTGCCTTTTGTTGTATCTTGGCTTTCTTTTTAAAATTTGATCAGATTATTTTAAATTATTAGTTTAAATCATCTTTTCAGAGTAACAGAAGTAATTATGAGAACATAAGGGGCAGTAAAAACATCCCTTTGCATTGATCCTGAAATTATGTGATTTTGTATATGTGTTTTATACAATAATGAGCATGCGTCAGTTCATTAGGTATGGCTAGACAAAAACATGTAACTTGCAAGTCCTTTTGCATGTGATTGTACATTGTTGATCTTGGATTGCCTTGCCATTGTATATTCATTTCATTGATAATTTTTGAATTAATGCCTCCACAGCAGCACATCTGAGTTTGTTCACTAGCCTATTAGGTGCAAGAACTCTTTACATTGCAAAAGCTCTTTTCTCCCACCTCAGTAACATTGGATAGGTGGTGATGATTTGCCAAAGGACACAGCAGAAGTTATTGATGATGTCATGTCATTCCAGTAATATGACATTTGTGAATCTGTACAAGCCATTAAATGCTTCCCCTTCTACACTTGTGTCTGCCATTGCAATTTATTCCATCCACGGTTTTTGTCACATATTTAGGCCGTCAGGCAACAGTGCAATACCAAATCACACCTCAAAGATGCAAGAATGAATGGGTTTCATATTTTTGCAATAGATCTTAATTATTTTATGATATATGCATACATTAATGATAGATGTAATGAATAATTGCATGTGCATGTTTACACAGTAAATTCTTCCTACTTCAGAATTTACTGTGCTGAGAGACTTGCTGGCTATGCTGTCTCATTATGTGGAACATAAAGACAAAATTATGTCTGCATTTTAAAACCATCCATGTTATATAGAAAATTAAAAATTCTGCAATGGAAAGATTGTGTACAAATGAAAAATTTCAAGTTTTTTAATTCTTAAAAGGTGAACAATAGGGTAGTAAAAAAATATGGTGTGTAGTAAACAACAATAAACTCAAAGTATTTCTGAAATTTTCAGTTGTGGTTTGATTTTTATATTTTTCTTAAGTCAGGCTTTTGAATGTGGATAATTGCATGGTTTTGATGAAGCTTACCATTCAACTTTTTAAGTTCATCAGTGTAATCATTGCTTCCTTAAACCTACTTAGTTTTTTGAAGATCCCGTCTTCCTTTTTTCTACTTCGTCTTGTAACATTTATTCTTTGGCATTGAAACACACACTTCATTTCTTCTTTTTGATAAACTTGGCTGTTACATGCAGCATATATAAAAGAACAAAATAATAAATTATATTTGTCTAGTGAAATATGAAAATAATAAGAATCAAAGTTGGAGCAAAGCAAGGTTTATGTTGTTGCTTTATTTCTTTTTCTAGTACTTTATGTATGTGATTTTAAGCAACTTTCATGATATTTGAAACCAAAGCTTATTGACCACCAGTATTATAAGAAAGAAGTGTATATTCTATTTTCAGAGTCTCTTTGAAATTTATGAATATTTCATGTACTCGACTGAAATTTTAATTTTTTTGTATCATTAAAAGAAGCAGTTTCTAATTGATTATTAATGTTTTTTATGAGTTTATGTAAGAATATTGCTAAATACATAAAATGCTCACAAATGGCAAGTTTTACAAGGCAAGGTGTATTTTCTACTGGAAATTCACTTTTGGTTGGTACACTGAATTGCTCAAGAAAGTCAAATTTTTAATTAAATTTTATTTTTAACAGAACCTGGTTAGTATGCAGTTAATATATGATTCGTCTATTACATAATTACACATTTTATAGCAGCTTTGTAGTCATGATGGCAGTGAAACTTTTTATTATGTTTTATGTGAAGGATTGAGACATAAATTTGAGGTCTATGGTGTATTTTAATTTAAATTGTTACTGTATTTCAAAATATCTGAAAAGTAAAATGCTTAGAATTTGATTAATAGCATCTTTCACTTTTATAATGTATTTGTCGTTACATTTTTTATGTATACTAGTTATTGCATTTAATCATATTCTCATTTCCAGGCTTTCTTGGATGCAGTTGTTAATCTACAGTTTGCTATGGTAGAGACATTATGGCAGTCATTTTGGAGAACTCATAACAGTAGTATTGCAAGAAGGTCAGTTTTAAATTCATAGTTTTTAAGGGTTGTATAATAATTACGAGACTTTAATTAGTATAGTAGTTACCAAAAGGTATATGCAATACTTAATAATTTTTTAATAAAATATATTGCTACCTATAAAATAACTATTTAGGAAACATGATTTATTACTAGTACAAGTCTAAATTTATTTTGTTTTCTTTCCAAATTATTTACTTTTACTAAATTTTCAGAACTGATGGTAATATATTTTAAGTATAATTGTGAACATATTATTTCTAAATTCAAATTATTAAGAAGTGGTTGAGAAGGATTTTTTAGTTGCTGTAGAAATATTTCTTAATAAATGAATATTGATTCATGAAGTATAAAAGCAAGTTTTTTTGGGGGAAAAATTAGTATATTCTCCTTTTTGTAAAAATTTCAGCACCATGAAGAAATCACATGGAAAAGCTGATGCTTGCAGGTAATGCAAAGCAGAGTTATGGTATGCAAATGATTAGAATTTCAGAGAGATCTACGCATGTGTGGGCTGAGAAACTTCCTTTGAATTGTAGTGTTAGCTATACAGGGTGTACCGTAAATGTTGCAACAAACTTCTAGGGGACGTAGGGCCCATCATAAGGACTAAAAATTGCATAGGAACCCATGCCTGAAAATGTCAGGGGTAAGTGGTAGCAGAGGTAGATGGGAAAAGAAACAAGAGTGATTAATTTGGAATATTTATTGGACATGAATACAAATGGTGTACAACAGCTTTAATGTTACAACAGATACTCGAAGTATGCACCATCAGACGCCAAACATGCCTGACACCGACGGACCATTGATTGCCGGGCATGTACAAGCACGGCGGGAGTTTCTTTGATTGTAGCAGCTGTGCAGGCAAGTCTTGCCATGAGATCCATTTCAGACACAACTGGATCATGATACATGACACTTTTCATGGCTTCCCACAAAAAGAAATCAAAGCTCGATAAATCCAGGGAACTGGTCCACTACGCCCAATCCATCGATGCAGGAATGATCTGTTCAAATGCCTACGAACATCCAGTCCAAAATGAGCAGGGGCCCCATCATGTTGGAATCACATGTTGCGGCTCACATTTGGTGAAACATCGTCAAGCAAATCGGGAAGAACCTGCTCCAGAAAGATCAAATAACTCGTGGCATTTAAATGGTCTGTCGGTGTCGGGCATGTTTGCCATCTGATGGTGCAAACTTCAAGCATCTGTTGTAACATTCAAGCTGTTGTACACCATTTGTATTCACTTCCAATAGATGTTTCAAATTAATCACTCTTGCTTCTTTTTCTTATTCTACCTCTGCTACCGCTTAACCCTGACATTTCCAGGTATAGGTTCCTATGCAATTCTTAATCCTTAGGATGTGCCTTACCTTCCCTAGAAGTTTGTCACAACATTTACGGTACACCCTGTATAAATAGATTGCTGTATTGCATGATAAAAATAAAATTTCAGTATTTGCCAGCGGTAAACACTTTATGAGAAAATACTATGCCTCATTGGCATTGTATGCAAGCTACACTATTTTAATAAGCCCTGATGATCAATCAGCCTATGAAAAGGAAGACTTCTTTTTATCATGAAATTGCAGCTCATGTGGAGCTTAATGCATTGTCAATGATACATGTGTACAAGTAATAGTATTAAGAAAACTGGAACTGTTTCAAATCTTATAGTGGATTGTAAAATGTTGTCAGCACTTGATGATAATCACATGACAGTAATGATCATGCACTTTGATCTCAGCGGGCGGCGCAGTGTTGAAACACTATTGCAGGTGTGTCATTGTCAGCTTTAACAATTCTGTGGCATCTGCTGCACTGTGAGTTGCATGTATTCATTCCGATATACAGGATCCCTCGGATTCAAAAACCATCATGCGTGTTTCTGTAGTGGACTCCACAGCATAGCCAGTGGAGTGCCTATTCCACAGATTATCTTTTCTGATGAATTCTACTTCGATCTGAAGCACACCAGTAAAGTATGCATTAGATACTATAGGGGTAAGCATCATCTTCTAGAATGGCTATTATATTAGATGACTGTTAAGTATCATGGTTTAGGTTATCTTTGGATGTAATGGGCAGTCTCATCTGCTAAGAACTTAAGGTACTGTTACTAACTACTGCCATAGAATTCATAGCCTTCATTCAATGCATTCATGGAGGTGTGTTTCAACAGGACAGTACCTCCCACATTGCCAGAAATGTTCAAGACTTTTTCTCAGCATGTTGTACTGCTTCTTCCTTGGCATGCCCATTCACCAAACTGTTGCCTATTGAACGTGTGTGGTATTTTGTGGGCTAGCGATTGTATCATAATACTCATTCTACAACTAATGAGCTGTTCCTCAGATACACTTTCAAAACTGTTTGATTTAATGCTGTGACCAGTATTAGTTCTTTTTATAGCGCATGGTGGCTTTAAAAAATGTTGATTTTTGGAATTTAATATTATTTTGTTGCTCTATAAATTTAACTGTATTTTTGTGTCAGTACAAGTAATATACGGAATGAATTTCATTCTTTCTGATGATATCTTCATGGTGATGCCATTTTTACAAACAGGCGTGTAGATCTAAAGCTAGGTTTTATTATTATTATAAAGGGACTTTTATCTATTAGATCAGTGATAGGTTTTAGGCTAATTTCCTCTCTAGAAAATAATGTACCAGTTGTGATAATAGCATCAGGTGTTTATAGATATTAACTGAATTCTAGGGAACAAGAGAAGCTTCTGAGCAAGAGTAAATTTTACCAGCTATGCAAACATGAACCTGTACTTCACTTTATGCGTAAATCAGATTATCAGTTTTATCAGAATTTGGTTGATGTTCTTATTCCAGATGTTCTTCGCCCAATACCAAGTAAGTATGCTGCTTTCTTTGTACATTAACTCTCTCACTGTCAAAGTTTTATTGACATTATAAGTTTTGTATTTACATAGCATTTATATCTTGCTTTGCATGATGATTTTATTTAACTGGCTGTTTTCATAACATTCATGTAATGAGATTTTTTACCCAGATTATTAAAGAAACTATGAATAAAAAATATTTTAAAATCCTCATTCTTACTAAAGAAGCATTTTAAAATATATTTAAAATGCTGTGCATACTTTTTATTAAAATATTTCAGCAGTTTTTAGTTGTGGACATTATTTAATTTCTGAATTAAATAAATTAGGCTTATTCTCTCGTAAAAAACAAGTATATTTGCAAGGACAAAATGTATGACTAATCAAATCAAACTTCCTGTACCACCAATAGAGGCTTAACAGGGCTTAGTGAAGCTATTTAATTAAAAGAAACGTTGAAATCTAAAACAAGGCCTAAATCAGGCCCATAATCAGCAGAACAACCACCATACTACCTGAAATGACTTTAAATAGAATTAACAACTAAAATATGAACTTAGTGTAGAAGCTGGTAAGATATACCAGCTACACCAACAAATAACACATTATTGCATACTTTGTAGATACAAAATATAACACGTTACTTACATGCATAAAAATATGTTATTTACATATACAAAGAACTAACAGAGTAATATAAACACTTAACCCCTTCGCGCCGATTGTCACGTCTACGTGCCAGCAACGAACACACTCACTTCCCGGCCGACACGCAGACGTGCCAGAGCGTTTTCCCGTTTAGTCCCGACTGTCACGTATTTGTGCCAGTGTCCTGGAACGTTTCAAAAACTATAATTTCTACCACAAGATGGCACTGTATGTCCATATGGTTTCAGATACATGTACATTAGACCTTCTACTCGAAATGAGAGAAGCATGACTCACATACACATGTTTTTGATTATATAAACAAAAGGGGAAATAAATGTTTCCGAATCGTGTGCTTTATGACGTCTCTTTAAATTCGCACTTGGTAGTTGTTTATTGTAAGTAGAGAAGTTTTATTTTCGCTAAAGCGTTGGGTATTTCGCTTTGCAGTTCAATTTTTAGAAAATAATTAGATCTTGTTAGACGTAAATTCCTTCTGTTTTTACCGTTGCAATGTGGAAGCTTTGAAAATATTTAACAGAGCATGAAATAGCAGAAATGATGCAAAATATTTCAGATATTGACTCTGAAACAGATTCTGATAGTAGTGATAGTGATACTATGATATATTCTGATCATAAAGAATCTGCCGAATCTAATGATGATGAGGACATTTCGGACATATGTATGCCGAGTACGTCAAAAGCAAGTACTCCTCCATGGTCATCCACAATAGAAAATTTTTTGGAATTACCGCTCCGTCATTATTCAGTACCCATCTTTCAGAAAAACTCTTAAATGGTATAAGAAGCTTTTCTTCAATATCATGGATATGGCTGTATTTAATGCCAATACTCTTTTCAACAAAAAAAGTAAAAAAAATCATCCTCTCCTGAATTATCGGCTTAATTTAGTTAATCAAATTATTTATCGGTATTCCTCTAAAAGCACCAATGTTAATATCACACCAAGATCAGCAGAATCATTAAATCCGCTCAGATTAACTGAAAGACATTTTCCAAAACTTTGTTCAGAAGAGACTGATAAGAAAACGAGACGACGATGCTTCGTTTGTTCACATTCCCGGAAAAATCCTCCAAAACGGCAAATGAGTTATTACGAGTGCAAGGAATGTAACGTAGGACTGTGTGTAGATCCCTGTTTTCAAATTTTTCATACGAAAAGAGAATTTTAAGTAATATATTTAGTTTTCGGATGTATAATGTTAAAAGTCATAAAATGGTGAGTAATGAAAAAAAAATGTGAAAAATATGCATTTAAACAAGAAATAAGGTAATTAAAGTATATATAAAAATATCTATAAAGCCGTTTAAATACTCTATAGAGAATTATTAAGCAATGCGTTGATACTTCGGAAATTTCATGGATTTAGGCTTAATAGCAAAAAAGCCCCCGGCCCTGGACGGACGCTCGCGTAAGACACTGCCGGCCTCCGTGATAAGCGCGCATTTGTGCTACCCGGCGCGAAGGGGTTAAGAGCCTGACAAAATATATGTAAAAGCAAAAATTACATAATTGTGCTTAGTTACTAGCAAAATAAAAGCAATTTCATACATATCTGTGTAGCTTTGAGTTGTTTTCTTCGAAAGAGGAGGCAGTTGCATTCAGCAGCAATTTACTAATGATTATTTTTAAGCGCATTATCTAAAATGGACTTTATTGTTCATGTTGTTGCAAAAGTACATAAACAGGTTATTTTACATATGTGTAGTAGTTTTTGCTTTCTTATCTCTAGTCTTTTTTTTTACTCTTGGTTCACTTCTAAATTGCTTTTCTTTCTAGAATAATAGAATTCCACAATAAATCATCTTCATCTCCATCTATTGCATTTAAGTTGCCTGTTAATTGAAAATATTTCACATGATGTTCTGGGACACATTTCTGCATGCTCGTCATTCTCAGAAGTTAAATTCAGTACATGTATATTGTCACATACTACGTATATCTGGTATATATGTATACACTATCCACCCGTCCCTTTTCCAGCACTTGGAAAGCAATTTCATGTGTTTGTTTTTCATTTATAAAAATACTAGTGTTGATATTATACAAATCGTATTTCTTCCTAATGTTTATTGCTTAAAATCTAAGCTTTGACATTACGAGAGTGCATATAGTATATTATCACACCAGTAATGAGATCCACCTAGGCCGTCTAGCAGCCCATAGCATGGCTTTTATTTTCTGTGCCAAATGCAATCCCAGGAGGCCAAAGCCTCCAAAGACCACCTTAACATTATTTAATATGTGGCAATCACACATCCCGAGACAGATTTGACAGACCCTTACAGTCTTGCCAAGCTTAAACAGATCACTATAATAACAATGATACTAGTCACTCTAAAGGCAGCAAATCTGCCCTATACTGGCCACTCCCAACATATGGATGTAGCGAGTGGCCAGCTTGGTATGTATAGTATATATGGAAATATATTTTAGCAACATAATGTGTACGAGTATTTATTGAATTTAAGACTTTCTTTTCCTGTATAATTACTCTTGACAACTTTATGAAGATTATATATTAACATGTCAAATTCCAAACTTGTTATTTTGTTTATAAATAATATCAATAAGAAAAATAATTGACATGTTAATATATAATTAATATTATACAAGCATACTATTGTATTAATAAGGACGGTCTGTAGGGATCAATATAGCATTTAATGTGTTATCGTATTTGAATTCAAAGTGGGATAGCTCATGTTTTTTGTATAGCCTGTATTTAGTCAAGTGAAAGTACCACATACCTTTTGTCATAGCAGGTGAGGAAACGTCACAAGAGGGTGTAACAAAACACTTGATGTAGTGCTACAGTAAGCACATGGGGTGAAATATTAGCTGTGCTTCATTATTTCAGTGATGAAATATCATAAGACGGTAAAATGCCAGTGATTGTTAAAGCGCATTGTCATCGTTATTGAGATGTTTTGATACTAGTGATGCGTCCATTATTTTGACATTTTATTGCCTATTTACATGGCTTACATGTACAGGAATATTTACAAAGGCTGATTCAGTATAGTTTAAAGAAACAACCAGAGGCTTACATATTTTTAACTCTGGTGTTCTCTCAGCAGCTTTAATAAGACCAGCCGCACCATCTAAAATCCAAACTTGGGGGCAGACACCCTACAGAAGTTATCCCAGACCACTGTAAAATTCCACATACTGTCTGCTTCTCTTGCTGGTAAAGGAGGAAGCTATTAACTAACCTTGGGAAGATTATGCTACATCAAAGTGCGACAGAATCTGACAAATGAACCTGCAAATAACTTCACAAATTTAAATGAAAATACTTAAAAAATAATAATTTGTGGTATAGTATTGATAATAGTTAAACAAGTCTTATGCATTAGGACAGTCTAGTCTTAGAACTTTCTATAATTTTGATAGCTCATAACTTTTCAAATTCAGGCTGATGTTTTCCAGCTCACATTATATATCTTAAATATTTTACCTTTGAACGTGCTAAAACACTTATTTTATACATTCACAGTAAATTTTAGATCACTTAAGGTAGTTAGCGCAGCATCTAAACGTTTAAAATATGAGTTCCAATCTGATGAAAGATTAGGTATCATCAATGTAAACTTTTCATCACTATGTTCTTTTAATCAGTTCTTTCTTTCTGCTTTTTTGAATCCAGAAAGCATCACCTTCCAGTGGTATTGGGAACAATATGTCTTGAATGATGTTAAATCATGATTCTGTTCTTCTAAAGGTAATCCTTTAGAAGTAGTATTGGGAACAATGTGTCTTGAATGATGTTAAATTATGATTTTCTTCTAAAGGTAACCCTTTGAAAGTAACCTTCCCAATAACCCTTTGAAACATTTAAACAAGTGATATAATTTGCTCATCAAATTTGATTAATTAAATCACTCATATTTTCCATTTGGGAAAACAACAGATTTGGCCCCTGTATTCAACAAGTAAGAGTTTGTATAACTCCTTTTGTTTGCTGCCCTCTGAATGACAAATGTCCACTTCAGTGTCATTTTAGTTGCCACATTGTCCGCTTTATTTTCTGTCAGAAGAATTTCTCCAAACTCAGAATATTCTTTAAAAATTACTCTTATATTTTGTGCTCAAACATGAAATTTTCTTATTTTATTTACATGAACATGTTGCACACTATCATCTATTAATTTATAAGAATGAGTGTTCATTTTTTTCAATAATATCATTTAACTTGTCCACCTAGTATATAGCTAGATGTTAGAGTCTGGTATAAGTAAATATTCTAAAAATTTATTTTTAATTATTGTATATAGTTGACAGCTGAATTTCTTAAATTAAGGGTAAAGGTATTTTACTGGACCATGATGATTTTAATTCCTCTGAGCCTATGTAAAGTGTAAATGGAGATACACCTGAAGTAAAATTTGGAACTTCATGGGTGCAAAAAATGGATAAGTAATTTGCCGATCCCATTTATGAGAATCTCTGCAATTTCCATGATGTAACATTTGTTTAAATACATGTTTCCTATTTTCTTCTGATCTGTTTGATGCAGGATAACTGGTGTTGAGAAATGAGGATGAGTTTCTAACCTTTTTTTGAAATTCGAGTCAGCTGTGAGGTAAAATAAGTACCTTGGTGACTACAAATAATTTCTAGAATACCTGTCCTAATAAAATTTCTAAAAGAACATCGCAAGTTCACTTTAGCAGGAGAACTTCTGGCCATTTTGGATGATTATCTCTTACACAGGACAATACTTGTGTATCCTTCCGAAATCTCACCAGTAATATCCATATTTATCACATGAAATGGATATGTTGCACCAACAGTTTGGGTAATGGGAATTTTATCTGACTGTCTTTCAAGATTTTTCATTTGACATATTTCGTATGTTCTACAGTAATTTTCTACATCCTTTGGTGTACTCAGCCAGTACGTCCCTAAATGATTTGCGAACATGGAATCATGAGCTAAGTGGAGGACTTTATAGCCTTCCTCTGACACTGCTGTATATTTTCATGCGAAATAATAATTCATTTCATAAAAGAAAATTTTCCTTCCTAATTCTGCATCTTTAAAAGAATTTTTTTATGTTGGACATTCCTTTTTCTGCAATGTTAAATGTATTTGTTTCTGAATAATCCTGTATTTTGATTTCTTCCTTTTAATCCTGCTTTGCAGTTGAGCTATAAAAAAGATTAATCTCTGGCAGTTCAGCAGCATCAGCACTTTTTGCTTTGAGTAGTTTTTGTGCTTCTGGTTTCGTTTAATGGGATATTGTTGATTGACATATATTCTCATCTTCAAATATCCAATCCCACAGATTTGGAGTAATTAAGCACTGAAAATTAAGTTTATCTATCAGTGCAAAAAGAGATTCTGTCCACAAATAAAGACAGCTGTTTGTTTTTTTGCAATAAATGGGTGTTTTTGGTAATGTTACTTTGATGACATCACCAAATGCAGAACTTAAAGTAATTTACTCACTAAATCAAGAGTTAATGCTGTATTCAAAATTGGTATTTCCATAACCAAATATTTTATTTCTTTTATTTGCTTGCCTACAGTGTAAATAGTACTCTTTGGAAATGATATAAACAACGTTTTTGTTTTCTAAATCAGAAAACTGGTATTTTATAAGTGCTTAGAATTTACATTAGTAAGAACTGCATTATCCCGAGGCTTACTTGCAGTGTGCGGATTAACTTTTGGTTTTACTTGCATATTATCATTTTGTTTATTGACTGTTTAAATTTATTTTGGCTCTTCAGGCAATCTTGAGCTAAATGTAAATTGCTATTACAAATGTAACATTCTCATGGTTAAGTGAATGTTGTGTTCAATTACTATTAAATCTTTTCTTTGCACTGGTGAAATATTAATTTAGAAGTCAAATAACAAAAATCAGCGTTATGTTTTCAAATTTTCACTGCATCGAAACTAGTCCTGTGAAAATTTGAAAATAAAACGCTGATTTTTGTTATTTGACTTCTAAATTAATATTTGTTCGGCGTGTTATTGTATTTTAATTACTGGTGAAATATTTAGAATTTTTTTTGTTCATTGAACAAGAATTCAATGAGTGATGATAACTAGAATGTTTTTTACTTCTTATCTCATGAAAAGATGTATATATCAAGAAGAAATAAATTTTGCATTTTTTTGCCAATTCTTTGAGATGTAATGTTATTTCACCTTGTCAAACTGAAGCATAGAATGCCAGCTGATTATCCAGTTTTTGAAAAAGTTTATTTAAAATGATTAAATTAACGAAATATTCAAAATTATCAATCTTCTTATACAATAATATAATTAACATGATCTTAGACAAGAAGCAAACCTCAGATAAGTTTCCCACATCACTCTTTTAGCTCAGTAAAGGTTTTTTAAGCATACAATTTGTGATGGTTCATATTACTTCTTGGTTAAAGATTTAATTTTCACATAATCTTCTAGATCATCATCTTTAATATACACTAAACTATTAGAAGATTTGTCACCTATCAGTTTAAATAACATTTCAGGCTTAAATTTATTTATTTAGTACATTCTTATGTGTAAATGCCCTTTTTATTGAATCAAAATATTAATTTCACGCTTCATTTTTTTAGGTACAGAAGTTGATAATGTTTACACAGCTTTCTGAAGCTTATCTAATGCTACTACATTTTCTATGTTGTTTCTAGTTTTATTACTGGTTTCAGATTGTAACAAATGTAATTTTTAAATTTCTCGTGATCCCCCCCCCCTTCAACTGCAATGTTAAAAAATTTAATGACAAAATCTTTGTGTTTCAAATATTCCTTAGAATTTAAAAGTTTGTCTTTCAATTCTACAACTTTCTAAATGGAAATCAGATTGATTTTAAGTACTCCCTTAAACATATATATATCGATCGACAAATCTTCTCACAAATTATAAGAATTTTCACCTTTTTGTGAACTCCAACCACTTTTTATTTATGTTTTCATGAAGGAACATACGTCATGGCTGATGGGATGGTAAGGGTTGTAATATTCTTGATACATCCATTAAAACTATAATTTACACAACTTATATGTACAGCAATATTTACAGAGGTTAATCCAATATAGTTTAGAGAAACAACCAGAGATTTAAATGTTGCTAATTCAGGTGTTATCTCAGCACCCTACAAAATTATACCAGCCACACCAGCTAAAAACTAAACTCAAGTGTGAACACCTTACGGAAGTTATTCCAGACCATTCCAAACTTCAAATACCTACTTGCCTCTCTTTCTGGCTGTACACTGACGATAAGCAGGAAGCTGATTGGCTACTGTCAAAAGATACATGGCACATATTCTGGCAGGTTATGTGTTCTTGTTATAAGTCAAAACTGCATATCCATGGGTAGAATAAGCAGTGACTATTATATAAATATTTTGAAAACAATTGGCAATAAAGCCTTGAGAAAGAAAAAGCTAGAGTAACTCATGAAATAATACACTGCCCTCCAAAAGTTGAACAGTATGTTTTTCAAAGCTCACTATTACAAAAATGTTAGTAACATTTAAATTCACTGATCATATGCATGACAGTAACAAAGTTTAAGAAAATATATGCAAAAACAATAGCTACTACTTTTATTTTATAGAAATGAATACTTATATAGGAATTGGAGAAAAGATACAAAAATTGTTAATTTTTGTTCATGAGTGTTGATCTTCAGTTGTTATTACAGTTTTGTTGACAATATCCAGGAGAGTATCAATGTCCGGGCCAAGTCGTTTGCCCTATTTGTTGAGGTAGCGGGCAATCGGATGGATCGAAATGGGGTGTCACAAACTGATGCTGCTAGACATCTCCATGTCTCTTGTGGTGTAGTCTGCCAAATATGGAATCAGTTTGAATCCGAGGATTCTGTGTCTAGAAGACATGTTTCAGGCAGACCTAGAGTTACAACACCTGCGGGAGACTGTTATTTACCTCTTTTCGGCCCGAATGTGCAATAACATTACTGTGCCTTAGTGCATGGCAGATCAATTAGTGGCAACAGGAACAAGAATCTCAGCTACTACAGTGTGCAGACGCCTGTACAATACAGGTCTGTATGCAAGATGACCAGTTGTTTGTGTTCCTTTGACCCGAGGACACAGCGGTGCCTGTTTATGATGGGCAAGAGGACACGTCTCCTAGACCAGTCAACAATGGGCATCTGTTCTCTTCACAGATGATTCCAGGTTTACACTAGAGAGTAATTCAGGTTGTCAGGTGATCTGGAGAGAACAACACACCAGATAAACCAATCCCTTGTGGAAAGACAATTACAGAGTTGGTGGAATAATGGTTTGGTTTGAGATCTCTCTTGGTGGTCATGCTGGCCTGCATGTGTTCCATGAAGGAACTTTGACCGGTATGAGATATCGAGATGAGATCTTTGATCAATATGTCCACCACTGCTGTTGGTCCTGGATTTCTTCTGATGGACGACAATGCATGACCACACCAAGCTCAGGTTGCTGAAGAATATCCTGAGGGTCACAGTATGGAGCGGATGGAATGGCCAGCTCAATCTCCAAACTTGAATCTGATAGAACATCTTTGGGACTACCTTGGGAGACAGGTTGCTGCTTTAAGTCCTCCTGCAAAGACGAGCTTGAACAAGGATTACTCCATGTCTGGTCATTGCTTCCCATTTCATCACTGCCGCCAATGTATTGCAGCTAGGGGTGGGCACAATCCTTATTAGGACCCATTTTTGTAATGTTACCACCCCAGTTTTCCTCAAAAAACAGTGATATACTGTTTCTCCAAGACTGGATTTCTCTGCCAAGAGTGCAATTTTTTTGTTGCAATTCATGTTGAACTTTCGAAACATTCTATGTTGCTTCATTCTCAAATTAGACACAAAAAACATGCTGTTCCTTAACTTTTGGAGGGCAGTGTAGTTTTTCCCTAGCACGTTGCCCATTTGCATGTTGTTGTTGTAGCACTGCTGATAGTGTTTGAAATTGATTTATCAACATTAGAATACTCTGAATATAGCCTAGGCTTACTGGCATAATTTATATAAACTCCTTGTGTTGAAAAAATATTTACACAGGAAGACATTTTCTAAGATGAAGAAGGGAAGAACACTGTACCAGTACTACTAAAGAGGATTTACAAAACAGTGTATTTCATGTTTTTAATCATTTATAAAGCACTGTGAAAAAATGAAATTCAATGTAGAGGACTCAAATTTAAGGGGATATGGAGCTCATAGACTCATCTAATTGTTAATAGAAGAGCCAGTCTAAAACTTTTCAGTTAGTCTTTGGTGAGACTATGTATAGGGTTACTTTAAATATAAGTCATGAAGATGTGTATTTGTGTGTATATACATATGTACAGAGTATTTCACAGGGCATAGGAAAAGAAAACATTGAAGCTTTTAAACAAAAGATTTTTATTTCAAATTTTTAGAACTAGAACATGAGAATAAAGGAATTTAAAAGACGATTTCTCAAAATGTGTATCATCTGAGAAGACCAAAAAAAAAGGGGGGGGCGGGAGTTTCTACTCAAAATTCACAGTAACCTGCTTAAGTTGGTTTGTTGGAATCAATCTTATCACACATGTTATCACTTTTCAGCTCTTCTATGGTTTTTGGCCGGTCTCTTGATTTGATCTTTAACATAACCTCATAGAAAGAAGTCTAGTTGGTGGTAAGTCAGAGCTTTAGAGAGGCCTCAATAGTCCACTGCCGAACTGATTCAATTCTGAGCAAGTCCAGGATGTTTCCTGTTGCATGTGGAAGAGC
>KK112234.1:226990-246287 GCA_000611955.2 Stegodyphus mimosarum | reverse complement strand
TTATAATAAACGTTCTGTATTGACAACAATTTTAAAAAGCAGAAATTTATTATTTAAGCAGAAACTTTCAAGTCTAATCAGTATTTTTCTTGTAGCTGAATTTTTTAAAATAATTGAATGGTGGTAAAATTTGTGCATTTATAAAATTAATTTTGCTTCTAAATTAGAGATATGTGTTTAAATTAAATCATTACATTCTTAAATAAAGTGTACTAAATGTTTACATTTTATCTATTTTAAAGTCCTTTAAAATAGTAGAATAGTGTATGCTTTATATATTTTAGAGTAGTTATTTTTATTCAGTTACTGAAGCATGTGTTTAATGATTTTATGATTCAGATAAAAAGACTGAGCTATGATAATCATGATGATAAAAATATTATTTATGTTATTACTTGAAAATAAGACTTCATTTTTTGGAGAGTCGGGGCTATATTTTTGTTTAAAATTTTTTAGGTTCACAGTTGCATATTTTAATAAATGAAATTGCAGAATGAGAATGAGTTTTATTATTATGCTATACTGAATAGTTACATCTTTTAAGCCACATAGTAATTACTGTACATATAAACTCTATGTTTACCGCTAGTTAAAAGAGCCAAATGTAGCTGAGTGATTTCAGGCTAGGTTTGTTTCACTATACAGATTACTGGTGTACTTGAAAGCAAATGAATAATAATATATCATTAATTTTTTTCTAATTTTTCTTCCTATACTAAAATATTGTATTTAAGTAGGTAGCTTACCTTTCATTCTATTTAGGAACATATAAATTCTAATCATAATGAGGCTGATATGATCCTTGAGTCCATTGGTGTTTTGAAAATGATTTTTGGTCCTTAAAAGTTCTTAATTTCAATGAAAATTTGCAAACTGTCTTTAATTTTTCTCATTTCACATTTCCATCTCTTTTCTGTGGCTACTAGTTATTGTGGGAATAAGCATTTTGTGCGAGATGAATATAGAATTCAAACCATGCGGCTCATAATGATGCTTTTTCACACAGCCTTTCAAAATAGGTGTTATCAACAAAGTATTATCCTTTGTGATATGGATATCCTTTGTGATAGAAGAAATTTAGTATGGTTGAAGTGTGGCCATTAATCATATGGCCATACTTCAACCATCTCTGATGAAAATGTGACCGTCACGATAGTTGAAGTTCGAACTTCGTAAAGCTTAGGCTTTCGCTTACTGTTATTTGGAAATTCTTCATGTGTAAGACATAAATAAGGTATTTGAAGAAGGAAGAGAATAGTCTAAATAAAATCTGCTGAATCAATTAAAATGATCTGAATCTGGAGAGAGCAACTTTTTATGTAGTGAATTCATTTGCTTCAATAGTACTAGAAACAGTGGAGGCCATCTAGAGTGGGGCCTTTAACCTGTCATGCAAAGGCCACATTAGTTCATAAAGATCTGCATCAAATAACATCAGACTCATCGTTACAATAAGCGCGTCTGTCAAATTAGTAGCATAGGCAAAAAATGTATAAAAGAGGAAGAGGTTTACAATACAGTTCAAAGTCCGAAATCTGTCATCCAATATCAAGAATTTTGGATCACCAGCAGCATTTTGTTAGGGCGGTATGCTTTATGTTTGTGCATTCGATACTTTTTTCCTTATAAAAGATGTGAAGAGACTTGATTCTTAATTTCACTTCGGATTTGATGCTAATTAAAATAACCTGCATATTGAAGAAATAATCATTTATTAGCATAAATCTGTATCTTCAATAATTTGGCTCCATATCTGCCTTTTTGCTTACCATACATCTTAAACTGAAATATTCTACATCAAAACATCATTGATTTTACATATACTGAATAATTTAAATCCCTGTTGCCAACTTGGAGAATCATTATTTATTATTTTTTGCTTTCATCACTATATAACTGTCAGTACAGAGCAGCTCAAGAAATGACTTAATGTAGTCATGGCTAATTTTTTAAAAATATTAGTAATTAAATACCGAACAACGTGATTACCGATTTCAATAATTTCACTGCGAAGTGTCAAGTGTGTTGATGAGGAGAAATTTACCAAAAATTTCCTTTCATATATGAAAAATTGATTTTATAAATGATATTTATAGAGCCAAAGATTACATTTAGTGCTTTTTGAATTGTGAATAGCTGATTTATTATTCAGATAAGCATAAGACCATTGCCAGAGCTGGTGTGGCCGTGCAGATTGGCAGAATTTAGAGAAGGTAAAATTTTTAGAATTTAGAGAAGCACTGAGCAAAAAACTAAGGAATGGAAAAGTCTTTAGAATTTAGTGAATTTAGTAAACTTTAAGGAGTCTCTTAGCATTAGAATTTCAGACCCACAAAATGTCAAGTGTATAAGCTTCGAGTATATCTGAGAATTAATTTATTCAGAGCTTGGATAAGCCTTAATCATGTGCAGGAGTATAAAAAAATAGACTAGTATATTTTTATATTCTAGTGTATATATACAAGTATAAAAAATAACTAAACTAATATAATTCAAGTATAATTTTATCAGCATGCAATAGAAGAAATTTAGAGGAACAGCATCTTTAGTTGCCAATCTCATAATACATTGTCAGTAGTGCATAGCAGATGCTAGCTAAGCTTTATGATGGTAGTAGCTGCAAATTTGGATGTTTGGATCTCACAAACAAAAAGTTAAATTTTCTAATTAATTTTTGAAGAAATGGTAACAAATGATGATGATGTAACAGAAGTTATTCATTGCAATAACAATGCCCCAGTGATCAGTCAACTGATGGATGGCAAAATGTGCAGTGTGGTTCTAAATCCAGAAAATATCATTACCAGTAGTGAAGAAAGTGACAGAGATGTTGGTGAGAGTGAAAAAATTTCGATTGGCAATTTAGTGGGAATTCTCAACATGGCAATTACAGGATTTGAACAAGAAATTATGTCTATCTATATAATTAAAGTATTAGTACAAAAAACAAAGCAATGTAAACAATGTAAAAAGTAACCAAAAAAGTTCTTGCTGTTTAGGACTGTCAGAAAGAAAAAGTCATAAAACAAATAATAATCACTGCTAATCCTCAAAGTAATCACCATCGACATCCAGTGCCTTTTGCCAACGAGTCGCTAGCTGTCTGATGCCATTGCTGTAAAACTGATGAGTATTGGATGCAGAGAAGTCCGTGAGGGCCTTTTTGAAGTCTGGCTGGTTGTTGTAGGATATCCCATGAAGATGTTTGTCCAATGAATGGAAAAGGTTGTAGTCTGTTGGCGTGAAGTATGGGGAGTATGGTGGATGGAGTAGTGTCTTCCAGCCCAGTCGCTGGATAGGGTCTCTGGCCTCCCAAGCCTCATGCAGCCTCGCATTATCATGGAGGAGGAATACACCCTTATGATTGATTAGTGCTGGTTCTTTATGCATCAGTGCCTGATGTACACGTTCCAACTGCAGCGAGTACAGGACTGCCATGATAGTTTGCCCACTGGCAGGAGCTCATAGTGCACTACTTGGTGACTAGTCCACCAAATACAAAGCATGATCTTGTGTGGGTGGAGAGAAGGTCTCACAGGGTCTTGTGGTGACAGCCAATGTCTGGAATGCCTGGGGGTATGTCATACTGGTTCCACTTTTCATCGCTAGTGAATACTCAATCAAATATGGATGCATTGCAGTGCTGAGTAAGCAATGATGAACAGGCAGAGACACGCTGTTGGTTGTTTGCATCAGACAGTGAGTGAAGTACCCACTTACCCAGCTTGAATGCCTCTCCTATGCAGTGCAAATGGAGTCTGATCATTTCATCAGATACCTGGAAGTGTGCAGTAAGCTCACCACATGTTTGGCTACAGTCACTCTCTATGGCTGCTCTCAGGCCCTCATCGTCCAGCGCTTGTGGCCGACCACTGCGTGGTGCATCACTAAGAGACATATCCCCTAACTGAACTTCTGGAACCATTGTCTAGTGCTTCGTTCGTTAACGGCACCATCCCCAAAGGCCTGGCAAATTCAGTGACTTGATTCTGCTGCTGACAGGCCCACTTTAAAATCATACAGCAAACAACTCCGAATGAGCACTTTTGATGTGCCTATTTCACTCAGTCGCTGTGTGAGTTATGTTTGAAGTACCGATGCAACGCACTTTTATACTCTTGGTCAATGTCCGGACACCCATCCTAACCACTTCATCGCCAGGTTTGGCGACTATTTTTATGCTGGGGTTCACTATTCCAATGTCATATCAGAAACGGCAAGAACGTTTTTGGTTACCTTGTATATTAAAAGAAAAATCTAATGAAGCAAAGAAATAAATATTGAGCTTTTTTGTAACTTTTGATTTCCATTTAATGCTTTATTATTTCATAATTTTAATTTTGTAATCCCTATATGTCATCTAACTAGATTCAAACTGATGATCTTGAATCCTTGAAATTCTGACGAGTCTGGATCTCAGACTTTATTGTATTACAGTTTTAAAGTGTGAGATGAGGTTGCTGTTTTTTATAACATGTAATATTTTGTGTTTTTGTTCGAAAAGAAATTTTCAGTGGAAGTCGAATCAATATATTTTTTCTTTTTTTTAAAATTACAAAAGAGAATGAAGTTGGCATAATATATAGTACATGAAGTTGTTGCAGTATCCATTGACAATAAAAAAACTCACATTATTCTTGGGATAGAAGTCATTTTGGTCTTAATAAGAAACTTAATGGCATTGGTTTTGCTTTATCAACTTCTATATCTGGTAGAATCTGTGTTATCACAGTTTGTAAATTATCCTCCAAATGTTGACCTATTAGATGTGTTCTCGTTTTTGATTTTATGTTCTTATCATGACTAAACAATTATTGACATAGTCACTGCCAAAGGTAAGAAGACATGAGCAATGCATATTTATGAATTCCAGGATACTTAACTTCGGATACACATATTTTAAAAATCACTTAATGTAGCATTTTCAAGAAGCTTGTATTTCACTATAGTCATACTGCAAACATATAAATTCTAATTAAATTCAGTTGGAACACTTTCTATGGCTATGGAAAATGGTGAAGAGAACATTCTCATGAAAATTTTATTCTCGCGGAAGTTAGAAATTCTGCTTTTGAATTTCAGATTTGAAATGCACTGTACATAATTGTCTAAGTTCTTTGTTGTAGTTTATTCACAAACTCCATCAATTTCGGAGAGTGAATGGAATTTAGCAGTTGGCTTTCCCATAGGATTAATTTTGTTTCAAAAGCTTTCATAGTCATAAAAATTAGCAGTAGTGTAGATCATTGAGATGACCGGTCAACAAGAAATGCAAAGTTTCTTAACCACTTCTTATCATGGAACTTGGAAGTGGTTTTCCTTTAGATTCCATAAATAGTCAAACTAAAACAGGCAAGCAGCTTTTCTCAGCTCGACCAATGTACTTTCACATACAACACAACATCAATATGTTTAGCTTCCTAAACATTCAAGAACTTTTGAAATTGCATGTGAGTAACCACTTTGGATTGGATGAAATTAACCACTTAAAGCAACAACAGTCATCACATGTTCAAAGTTGAAAAACTACTGCAATTATGTAAAAAAGAGAAAAACTGCTGTAATTATGTAAAATTTAATATGTTATGGTAATTACATGAAACTTAATATTGTACTGTTATTAATAAACTTAATGATACTGTAATTGTGTAAAACTTAATTTCATTCATATAATATTTTATGTACTGTTTTTCCAAAATATTCCAAAATATTCCTTGCTTTCTCAGCAGTTTTTTTCTTTTTTCTAACTTATTTTGGGAAAAAAAAACTGCTGATTTTTATTCTAATTTGGGAGTTATTTTAATGATTAAATGCGCATAAAAGTCCTAGGACAAAATGAAAAGTGTGTTACTGGTGTTAATACAGAATGGACTGTTTTGCGATTAGGTTATGATGGGTTTTGCATATTTTTTACAGCACTTCAAAAAAAGCAGTTAAAACTGAGTTATCTGAATTTTCTATAGCAGTATTTTACTATTTTAGAGCTTCTATTATTTAAGTGACACCAAGAGCTGTCTTGTTAATAAACTGTCACAAAACTGCCACCATGTTCAGAGCTCATATCAGGTGGCCTACAAATGATTTTGTTAGGACTGCTGTATGTTTGACCTTGCTTTGTCAAGAGAAACCCACTAGAGTTGCTACTTAAGTGCAATTTACTAACAAGAAGGCTTATGGAGTTGTTTAAATAACAAGTGCCATAATAATAAGGAAATACTTTTTCTACTGTTGATGCAGAATGTCTTTCTCTTGACAAAAGTTCCTTTATCCTGCCTCCCCCCCCCATTGAAAAAATATGAAAAACTGTAAAAATGGTTTTATTCATGTCATATGGACAGGCATCTGTAGAAAGGAATTTCTCTTTCAACCCTCACATGATAGACATTTAAGAATTACGATAATATGATATTTAAGAACCCTTTTTCTAGGGCTGATATAAATTCAATTAAAGGTTTGTTGATTTCAATTTAAAGATATCTACTTGGAACTGACTACCCATGATCCCATGGTCTGCTGGATCCATGGTTCCATGGATGACTCTGCAAAATGTTTTGTGGTTGGGACCACGTTTTGCTGAGAAAGTATGTGTGCATGAAAGTAGTATGATTAGGTATTCTAGTGTGATTGCTGAAATTGATGAAAGTAAAATTATAACTGCAGTAAAAGTGTGAATGGAACCTGGCTGCATAGAGGCACTAGAAAAGGTCTGACTGGTTTTTTCACCAAGGTCCTTATCCTTATGGAAAGAATGTAGAAGAACTTTTTCAAAAGTTATGAAGAGAAACAAAGCAAATTCTATAATTATCTCAGATGGCCTGGAAGGCATGCAGTTGTTTTCAGAATGAAGGTTTTGTACACCTTTCAGCCAGCCATGATATTTATGAACTCTGTGTCTAGGGCTCACCAAACTCAATTAATGATTTATGGAGCTCCATAAATCATCAATTGAGTTTGTTAAGGAAGTTATTTTTGTAAATATTAAAGAATTGCATTTATAAACTCCAAATAGTATGGCTGGTGGTACTTGATTTTGAGCATGTTTGTTTTTTATTTTTTTAAATAGACTATTTAAGAATCAGGCTTAAACCATATAAAATAATATTCCTCAATGTCATATTCATTATAAATATATGTCTGTAAATTACTATAATCTGGAATGCTGTTTTAGCTCAATGGTCATCAGGGACCTTACACTGCGAAGTGCTGCCAGCTTTGGTTCTTTTCATTTGATTCGTCTCCTATATGATGAATATATGTTCTACCTAATAGAACATAGAGTGGCCAAGGCCATCAATGAAACTCCTATTGCTGTTATGGGAGAAGTAAGTGAAGATCTTGAATAATTAAACATTATTATTTAGAGAGAAGGAATTAATTTTCTTATGCTATTCATATATCAGTAATATGGGGCTAGTTTGATTTAATTATTATCAGAATGCACTTTACAGTGTTGTGATAAAAACTGTTTAGAAATATATGATGTCAAAATTAATTTCAGTGTTGAATGTTTCAAGTTAAAATTGGTAATCATTGAATTTATAAAACTCTTAAGTTTTCTTTTTAAATATTTCATTTTTGTAGAATAATAAAATTTAATATAATTTTAAATTGTTTTAAATTACTCTTTTGTGTATAAAACTTTGTAAAATTAGTTAATTATTATTGTTTTAATAATTTGAATGCTAATTGATGTTCCATAACTTATTTCATACAGTTTTACTAATAATTTTTGTCTATATATTTCTGTTTGGTGATAAAATGCTATTCTAAGGCTATTTCATGTGTCCCACTTTTTTTTTTTTAAGGAGGGCTCACAAAATATATCCCTCTCAAAAATTTAGAATGTTATACATTCAGTTGTATGAAATAGAATCAGCGATTAGTTATAATTGCTTATTTTATGCTAATATGTATATTCATGCATTAAAAAAAATATATTTTCTGCAAATCCAAGTAAATGTTATTTTCAGTGAAGAAAACATTTATGAAAGTTGATTGCCATCTAAAGCATTCAGCTATCTTTTAATGCTTCATATGTGCCACATAACATCAGTCATAGATCACTGGCCTGCTGCTTGTAGCCCCCCTTGAGTGTGACTCACTTGCAATTACAGTAGTTTTATTTTTGAAAATATTATTGAATTTGTGAAACAGGAATCATGTAACAGCATGCTTCATTAATTTTCAGTACTTTAATTTTTTAAAATTACATTATGTGTGTAAAAATTCAATAGATTTCATACTGATTCATAGATTTCATACATTCAAAGTAACAAATAGATTGGCAAATAATTCAAGTTACTACTGTGGCCATGTTACTTTTAAAAAGTCATTGATACAGCCCAAACAGCAAGCACAAAGGTTGTTAGTACTCTTATTCTATCCTGGGATAGCATGAGTGTCCACTGAAGAATTTTTTTTCTTTTTTCTGGAAGCAAGGAGAAGCACTATCCACACAAGTGCACTTTCAATTTGCGAAGAATTTGTAGTCTAGTGGATTTATGCATAGACCTTTATGGGAAATGAAGTGAATCTTCTGCTGGTACTTAGGCAGGGAATTGTCACAGCCTTGCTATGTACGAGTGTGCATTAGTGTTCAGTCGTGCATCACGAAGCAAAGCAAGATGCTTCTGTGCAATTTTCTGGACAGTTTTACAACTCATTCCCATGCCATTACACTTTTGTTCTGCATGAAGCTTCATCTCTCATTATGATTCTTTGGTAATCCTAAGTGCAGATCATCATTTGTTTCACTTATAAGTGATGGTGAAATTTTTTGATAACGAAAAGGATGACTTCTGCACTGGACTGTCAAAGATTTCAGTTCAGATTTTGTCTCTAACCCACATGTGTTCAACATAGATTATTTAAGACAAGAATCTCTCACATGAAATCTCCATTTGAACATTTCATCAACAATAGTAGACTCAGAAAAATTTCACAGGTTCCACAACGTTTTGTTTTCTTCCAAGTTGCTATCAAAGTACAGCATACTGATTCTGGTGACATCATTATAGCTGGTAAAATTTTTTATGTCTTTCTTCTGCAAGTTTCTCGACACTTTTCTTCTTGTCTAGCCTGCCACAACTGTACACTTTCTTTGTATGTTGTTTTGACTTCTCAGGCATTTAGATCTTGTATGTCTAATGCATTCGTCAAATGAATAAGCCTTATGGAACATTGTACTGTGAACTATTGCCTGACACCACCAATTTCAGGTAATACACTGTGAAATTCTTTTGGAGGTTTACAGCATAAATTTTCAAGTACTGACTTTCATTTTCACAGTAACATTACCTTAATATTCGATTGCAAACAGTTGTTACTTCAAAATGTTGTACTCAAAACTCATCTGGACATGCGCTTTTGCCAAAGACCTTCAACTGCAATTAATACAAATCTATACAGTTTGTCCGATGATTAAGGATTGCCAAGAATTCACTTATAAGTCATATATAAGTGCAAAGAGCATCTATTAAAATTGATTAAAATACTCATAGTTGCACCCTGAAACTAAGAATTCTGCTGGTCTTAATATCAAACAAACTTATATTGCAAGATAAATATGAACACTAAGTAAAAAATAGAATGGGAATGCTGAAAAAAAAAATATTCATTATGTACAAACAGCAGAATTCTAGTATGTAACATTTGTAGACTGCCACATACTGAGTAATATTAAACATCCTTTTTCTTGTATAGTTTCTTAGGCTCAGTAATTAATATTGGTGTAAAAAAAAAATTTTTTTTTTTCCTCCACATTCCTTGAAGTAGAGCAGATTTTGGAGTAATATTAGAAACAATGCTGTCTGACATATGCTATAACTTGTATAAAATTCACCAAAATATTTCTGAAAATAGCATTGCACCATGGTTTAAGTAAGCCAGATATTTGCATAGATGCATAAAAAAAATCTTCACAGTACAGCTCACGAGAGGATGAGGGCAGAATAATATCGTAAGGCAAAAAAAGTTTACCTTTTTAGTACTAAACAAAATTTGAAAAAAAGTATAAAATACAATTTTTAACTTATTGAAATCTGATAAAAGTAGCTTTATTTACTTATTTTATTTATTAAGGTAGTTACAATCAGCCAGACATGTTGTTCTAAAAAATACGCATACCATATTTCTTTGAACACTCATGTATTTTAACATGCATACTGGCAACAATGAAATTTGTATTAAACTAGGGGAACGACTGTGCTTAACGTGCTGAAAAAATTATAAGGAAAATTTTGAATGTAAGTGAATAATTTATTGGAAAATAGACCTTTTAGAAAGTTTTTATGCATATAACTATAATATGAGCAACATAATTGTCTTAGCAGTAAAACATTTGCAATACTTTATATTTATTTATTTAATGATGTTTGTGTCTTTAGCAGCATAATGAAGATTACTGAAGTTGTTGTTACATTTTACATTGTTAGGTCTTTTTTGAATTTTATTTTTCTTAGAAAAAATTATTAATTGAAAAAAATGTTTATTTTTCTTGTAGTTCATTGGATTAGGAGCAAAGATGAATTCCATAAATAGTGATGTAGTGCTGAATTCCAAAAACATGTCCATTTGTGGAACAAGTAAAAATATAATTGAAAATGGGTCCTTAAATGAATCCAACTGTAGTGTATCTCAGGATATGTATAGCAGCAATGCTGCCATGACAAATGGACTAAAAGAGGCAGCTGCTTTGCAAGCCAGCCTTATTGGTCAACCTCAAGTGCGATTTATGAGTTCGGTGTCAGAAACAGGAAATGGAGAAAATATTTCTCAACACAGTAAGAAATTGAAGGCAGTCTGATATTATTTAATGCAGGTGCAATGAAAAAAATATATTGCCTAACTTAAATTTATTTCGAATGAAATTCCCATATAAGTCATGAAATGCAGAGAAAGCTCCAGTTTCATCACCATTATATATATATGTATGTATAAAAATGTCCATATTTTTTTTTTCAAGGGCTATGCATTTACTGTAGTTTAATTTCATGCTTAAAGCTTAGACAGAATGTAGTTTAATTTAAAAACTGAAGATCAAAATATATATGGGACAATTTGAAAGTATTTGTTTGTTTCTGTTTGCATGTATATAAAATATGGAAAAAATTTATGTCAGCAAAAATTATGCATTGATAGTCATGAATTTTAAAACTGCCTATTACTACTTTTTGTGTGCAGTTTAAATAGTCATATTTTATCTATTGATGAATTATAATTAATAGCAAATTTAATTATGAATTATTTATTTGAATTCCCAATTCTTGTGATAACTGGCATTAAAATGCAAGGGAAAAGAACTGTACCTAAATATTTATTTTCGTAAGTCAGTATTTTCGGAATTAAAACTGTGATTAGTTAAAGAAATTGTTTAACTTATTTTAGTTTTGAATATGTCAAAGATGATAATGAAGCTTATTTCTGTTTAAAAGTATTTATTTAATATATCAAAGCAAGTATTTCCTGTAAATTTATGAGGTCTTGTGAATGAAATAACGAACTTTTTATTTCCACTTTTCTGAGAGTATTATATTAGAATAATTGATTATAACTGATTGTGATATCATTTACTGTTCCATTTTTCTTTTTCTTTCTTTTATGGGTTGCAGTGAGCTCGCAACTGTTCCTGATCAAGAAAACAAACTAAATCTAAGTCATTGTGTTTCATTACTTGTATACATATCATGAAAAGTGCCATTTCCACAAATTAAAGCACTGTTTTTATTGACATCAAGTTGAGAAAAACAAAGCTTTCACTTTGTTATTTCACCTTTGACCGGCATTCCATTGTGAGCTATATTTATTTTTAGTCAGCTATACAGAACATACAAGTTATATTGTATGTTTATTATTTATATGATATTCAACAGCATTTGTTATAACATTTCAATTTTGTCAGATTTGCTGTTTTAGTGTTATTATGATTGTATATTCATTCAGCATAAAATGTATTATCATATGATGTCAGCAAAATTTTAATTTTATATGATGATAAATCTGTTTTTGTGTTTTAATCTGTATACATAAAGGTATATGGAATAGGTATATGCGAGTGTGTATGTGTGTATATATATACGTATACACACATACATGTATACATCATACATATGCAAAGAATATGTAAATTTAAATTATAATGTATTGTGCTTTTTTAAGTGTAATGTTTTTCTTTGGTTTGAAAAATATATTTGTGATAAATGTATATAACTATATACATATTATGAAATATAATATCAGTGTCGGACATTTGCCGAAAATGTCATGCAAGTACAATTCTTCGAAATTTTCAAAGTGCACATTATTGTAATTTATTTTTTATTATTGTTTTTTGCATGCTGTGCATAAGATTGTATTGTTACTTAATTATAAAGTATATATGATGTAGTGAAGGGGATAATTAATACAGTACTCTGAATCTGAATATGACTTGTACATATTCTGTTAATTATTAGGATAAACTGTGATTTATGTGGAGTTCATTGCTTTGGAAAGATTTTAAATGATGTAAATCCCCCTTCCTCTTTGTCTTATGTGTTTGTGTTTTGTATGGTTGTTGTTCAGAGATGGTCACATTAAGTATTCAAAAACAAGGAAGTTCATTTTACTCTTTGTGTGGTTGTAACATTTTTTTTATATATATAATTTAGTATATGTAATTTAGTGAAAATTATGTATTTATTATGTGTTGTAGAAAATTAATATATTGTCTTGTTATTTCTTGCATGTTTCATTACATATTCATTTGAATATTTTGTTATTATTAAGGTTTTAAAAATACCTTAATACTATTGGTCAGTATTTTGTGATTAGCTTTGAGGCTAATTTGAAATGAAGCTTTTATTGTCTTTTCATTCCAGTTTTCCAGTACCTTGATATTGTTTTTGGAGTTATTATATGATTTTAACAGAATTATATACTTTGTTTTTGCTAACCAAAAATATAGCATATGTATTATACAGACCAATTACTGTTTTACATTGAGGTCTTTTTTGATATTATTTGTGCAAGATAGGATGAAGATTAATTGAAAAAAAAAATAAGGAGAAATATTTCTCATGATAAATCTACCTGATATATATATATATATTATTCTTGGAAAACTTTGTTACATATATAATAATATATGTTTATGACTTAAAAAACTAGTCAAAATACTTTTATCATCTGACATTTATCTTGAATAATTTTTTAAAACATTTAATAGGAATTAATTATTAGCATTTTAATTGCACATCTGATCACAATATAATATGGAATAACTTTTCGGAGTATTGAAGAGCTTGCTTATGGGATTATTTTTAATATATATTTTGCAATAAATGTTAAAATATTGTTATGTATGTGTACTGGAGAGAAAGTCTTTTAATTACAAAATACAATCATGTATTTTACAATATGATCAGTATTTCTTGGTAAAATAATTTAAAGGTATATCCAGAAAAGGAAATTTTATTTTATTTCTTCAAAATATCCATCCTCTGTTAAGAATGAATTAAATGATATATTTTTCTTATCCATACTGGCAGCATTTGAAATCTATAAGCATTGATAGGAGAGGTATTGTTATTGTCATTAATATTATTGTGGTTTGAATATTTTACACAATTTTTAATATTATTTTGGTAGTACAGTTGATATAGTCCCCCCTTTTTGTTTGTTGGTTAAAATACTCCTCTCAATTTCACCTTTTTAAAAAAAAAACTTGAATTTGTAATCTTTATTTGCACAAGGTCCAATATTAGAGTGATAAATGGGGCTTAATGTATGTAATATATTAAAATATTAGTTATTGAATGCACCTTTTTTGCGAGAAGCAGGAAATAATTTTAGCATCATTTACAGATATTGGCCTGATGTGCAATAATTAAATAAAGGAATTCACAAATATACATAACATATATATATATAAAGATATATAAAAAAAGATATATATATATATGATGATCTTTGGGGGGGGGTCTTTTTTGACTTCTTCCATCACTTTGAATTCATTTGTAATATTTATTAAAAACTCCATGATACATTTGAAATTATCTGATATATAGAGAAAGTGTTAGTCATTCCTTTTCTGTATATATCCTGATAAAAATTTTTTATAAAATGTATGTATGATAAATTCTCTTTGTTTTATTACTGATTTTTAATTTAGAAATACTAAATTTATTCTAGTCATTCATTTAGACTATAGTATCAGTTATTTATGTTAAATTTTTTGTTCTTAAACAAAACTTATTTGTTATGCATCTTGCAAGAAGTATTAATGCTTATTGCCAAAGATTATGCATAAATTATAATTCCTTTATATAGATATATATACATACTGTCATTGTTTTTTTCAGAATATATTTTTATTTGTTATTATTTTTGTGCCATTTTAATCTGAAGATGATCATGTAAAGTTTTTCTGACATTTGAGAGTTAATTAATATTTGATGACAGGAAATGCTGATTTAGCTTATATTAAAGTTTTACCATCAAAATGTTAAGCATATTTCATCTTTCAATAGTTAGATTATTAAAATAGTATGATCTTTCAGATAAATAAGAAAAATACATATTTCAATGGTAAAAGTATTTGTAATTCTTAGAAATATGCAAATATGTTCTTAAAAATAAGAGTAAAAATATTACACAAAATTTTTAACGTAAAATGTAGTATTTTTTAAAGCTTTGTTTAAACATTGTGTATTGTTTATACTAGAGTGGTTCCTTTAAATCCTTCAGTAGGAAATTACATGAATTAAAAAAGGCAGTTGAAAATATATATATATATGTTTGATATGGAAAAAAAAAATATATATATATATATAAGTGAAAATTCCTCTCCTCCCTTTCCTTTTCCAATTTCTAATTAATTTTAAAATTTGGAAATTTGCATTTTATAATTTGGTTGCAGTTAAGTTATTGATCCAAATAACTGAATTTCAACACTTTTAAGAATTTTCTTTTTGAGTAATTTTTGTATGGCATTTTTTATTATTAGTTTAATTTTAGTATGCAAATGTGGTTCAAAATGTCACAGAAATATGCAATGTGTCGAACTGTCAAATTTAAAAACTACCTTGGAAATGACTAAGTTTTACTCTTTAGAAATTCTGATATACTGATTGATTGTGAAGATACTCATAGTTTTCACAACTGCAAACCTTTATAGATCTAATACATATACTTTTGAGGAAAAATTATAGATCTAAGGTTAGAAAGTGGGAATTTTCTTTTGGATAAACTGAAAAGTTTGAAATTATCTTTTTGAAAGTACATAATGTAAAATAATGTGTTAAACTTAGAAAGGAACGAGGAAAAAATTGCTGCAAGGAAAGAAAGGGAATAAAAATGTTTTTAATTATACCGGTGTATTTAAGTGTTGAATTGATTTTAATTTTGCATATATTACCTAAAAAAAAGCATAATATGCAAGTATATTAAAAAAAACTGTTTTTTAAATACAATTCACAGCAAAAATATGCATTTTTAATATGATAGAACAAACTTTTGGGAATTTTGCTATAAGTATAAATTTTAAAATAATTACTTTTTGGGTTCTTTCTGATTATCTGCACCCCTACCAAAAAGTACGCATGACATGAAGCAGTATGGCACTAAAATATTTAATGTAGCAACCAATGATATCACTAAAGTATTTATATGACAGTTCAGGTATGTGCATAGCACATGCCTGTTTCGACTGATACACAATGCAGAAGTAGTTTCTGCAATTCTCTGATGTTGTTTTAAAACTAAAATCGATTGCTGTATGTATGAGGAGAACAAGAGTGTAAAAAAGAAGGATTTATTGAAAAAGGTAAGTGTTTTATTACTGATGTTTCTAGTTTTCAAAATTTTACTGATCAATTGCTGTTGTATGGAATTCTTAGTCAACCATCATTTAAAAAATGTTTTTTGCCTTTCGTGCATTAACTTGCCAAAAAATTAGTTGCAAATTAGTTCATGAATGCTCTCTAAAATTGTCAACGAGTTTGTGACTTTTTAGTGAGGTGTGTGTGGATAATTAAAGTACCCTATTTTATTTAATAGTAATAAATTTCAAATGATACATTAGTCATGTTTTGCAGAAAGTAAATAAAAGAAAAAAAAGGGTAGAATTTATGGCAAATTGCTTATGCTGAAACCCCACACACAAAATAAAAAACTTGTTTTTTAAATATATTGTGGCTTCAGTATTTTCTAGTCTTTGTATTAATAGTTTCATTTCCTTTACAGTTTACTAAATTTGTTTCATGCTTTATAATTGTTACATGTAGTGTATTAAATAAAACTAGTCATCTAGTTCTTAAGCATTTAAAAAAAGGGGGTCAGTTTCTTTTTCTTTTCCCTGAAAGAATTTCTACTAATTATTTTGAATGAAACCCATGTATTACTACAGACGATTTTATATACTAAGCTTTTTCTTTCTAATCTAGAGCTATGGCTTTAAGTAAATTAAACTGTATGAAGAATATTTAACGCACAAATAATACCTTAGTTGAAGTTCATTTAAGAACAATACTCCTATACATATCTCGTTTAAAAATATAATTAAAAAAAGTTATGATTAATTTCTCATAGTAACTGGAGGAATTATAACATAGAAAAAACTTACTATTCATATGCATAGAAAAGTGAGTAGATATATTTTTATTTTGAGGATTTTCCTGGTGTCTAAAATTACTGGAAACATGTTACCTCTTATGGTTATCAATTTGTAAATTGCTGTCTCTGAAACAGTCAGTTTTTAAAAATATTTGTATATATAATTATTTCATAAATGATAGTTATTTGATCCTCATAAGAGTACAGACAAATTGTTTTAGTTCCTGCTATTAATTTTTATTTCTTCATTATTAATTCATTACAATTGATTTCCTACATTTATTTGTAAGAAATTGATAAATTTGTATGCAGTTTTTTACTACTGATTATGCTGCAGTCTGTATGAAAATTTTTACTATATAAAACTTTTTTCCCCCTTCCAGCCATCATGTTTAAAGCATTCATGGCAAAGTTTTGTATATCTATTTATTCAAAATGTTCAACAGTATTTATTAGCATTTTTGCTTTAGTTGAACAAAAAACACAAAAATAAAAAATCATACAACGTACTGTATTTAGTCCTTTTATGTAACAAAGGCCATAATTGAGAAAATCATTATTCACTCAGATAGTGCAATGAAATAAATAAAATTTTAAAATAAAGACTGTAATTTAAGAAAAAATATTCTGAAAATGCAGTGAATTTTAAAAACTTGCATGCAGACTACAGTATCTGAAAAGTGTGTTATCAGTCAATAAGTACTTTTGATGCATGAGTACTAATAACATCTTGCAAAATATGTGTATGTTGGAAAGATTTTTTGCTATTCGAATTTACATGCATTAAAATAATATATTTTGTTAAAGAATCCCTTTGTATAAATTAACTAATTAGAAACATGTATTACATATCAAGTTATCTTTAATTATATAGAAATGATTTCCAAGTGCAGTTTTATAATAGAAGCTGATTTTACTGTGAAGACTTGAAAATGTATCATGTATTTCATTCAACTAATGTTATTTAAAAATATAGCTACGAGCAGTATTTGGGAAAGAAAGGTATTTTTGCTACAGTAATGTTAATGAGAAATATTACATTTCTTGAAGAATAATTATCAAAAATTAAAATAAAAACCTGCACTGGACCAAATTTAAGAAATTTGCTTTATCGAATGCACGAGCTTTTAGTTTAGAATTCTTCATTCCATTTAAAATGTTCCATCTTTACACTTTGAAATTTTTCAATGTCTGCAATGCCACTTCAGAAAACTATATTTTCAAGTGAGCAGATATTATAACTGTATTTTAATACATAAATAGCTTGCATTGCATTGTAATGAAACTATAGTTTAATACCACTTTGAATATGAAAATTTTGTATATTTCACACCTATGCTCAGAAGAAATTTTTACTTTACTACTGTCAAAATTTTGTTTTCTTATTGCTGTGCAATATTGTGTAGCTGATGTATGTTAACATAAATGCATTAAAATGTGGTGTTTAAAAATGCTGAATTTTCTTAAAATATGATTTTCACTATGTGTCTTAAGTTAAAAAATTATATAGTCACATCCATCTCAAAAGTTACAAATTACCATCTTTTCATACACCTGACTTTTTGAAATAAATGTGCATTAAATAAAAAAATAATAACTTGTGTGTATAAAATGTGAAAAATCCAACATTTACTTTTTTGAGTAATTCTAGTGAAAATGATACATTTTTCTTAATTAACTTCCATATTTATTTAGAATTGAATGTTTACATTTTGTAAGATTATTTGAAATAAGAAATGTGAAAAAAAAAAATATGTTATATCACAAGAAACTTTTTTTTTAGTAGTTAGACATGTCACTATAACAAATGATGTGTCCCCTTTAAAAATCTTTTAAAACACTTGATATTCTTAAAATATCTATCTTTAGTTTTAACTTTTAGTTTCTGCATGTCGTCTCGGTTTCATTTTCAAGTAATATATATGACTAATCAAAATGTACTAATGCCTCTTATTCAGAGAATAGATTAAATAATTTTTATGCACTTTTAGTGTACAGAGATATAACTACATCATTAACAGTGAAATCCATGCCATGATGTAACCAAATTCGTGCTATGAGCATAAAAAGGTATGTAAAGACTCTTGGGTTTTTATTGTATATGAATTATTGTCTCACTATTTTTGTTTGTGTAATAGCAATAATTATTTATGAGAATATTTGAAGATCAGATAATGTGTAAAATAAAGCTGTCAACAACACATTCAAATGTAGATTTTAAACCATCATGCATATCATTTCCATTGCCCTGTTACTGATTGGGTGACATCTTTTCCAGTAATATCCCCAATGCCATTAAATTTAACAAACATTTCTTCACTGGTCTAGGTGGTATGCAAAGAAACGAAGTATTTTAACGTATCAAATTCAAAAATTAAGTACCTCAATATCCTTTTTAAGTATTTCTCAAACATTTGTAAATTTATGCAATATGATCTTTGTTCAACGTCAATAGCTGCCTATAGACTTTAGCGAAATAATCCGTTTTTATTTTCACAAATATTCTTTTAGTCACAGACATAACAAAATATGTCATAAATGATGTTTTTAAAAGAGTAGAAATGGATTTGTATTTAATAGGAAATAAAAATAAGTTTCTGTAAAAAGATAATAGTATCTCATTAATTCTTTTAGAGTTAATTAATTTATTAGCATGTCTATATTTTATGTCACGACCATTTCTGGTCTTATAGCTCATTTCAATTAG
>KK112234.1:165559-224736 GCA_000611955.2 Stegodyphus mimosarum | reverse complement strand
TATATAATTACAAAATATTTAAAAAAAATATAAATATGCCTAGTATTTTCGCGTATTAGGCTACTGAAAAAATATTAGTAAAGACAAAGTAAAATTTAGAACTACTTTTCACAAAGATGAATTGAAAAGAAAATTGAAATTCATATTTAATAAATTTAAAAAAATCCTATAAATGCAACAGAGAATTTTTAAAGATTGTTAAAATTAAATTTTTTAAACAAGCACACTCCAGTTTAAAAAAAATTTCTTTTATTAAATTTGAAGAAATTTAAAAATTCCAATAGAATAGGAATTCAATCGACTTCAATGTCACTTCATCGGGGGAAAGGAACATTGAAACCAATTGAAATCTCTCCTCTACAAAAGCCCTTGCTTTTCTGCATCCAGAATTAGCCGATGAACCATTTCAAAGTATTTTAATTATAATAGTTCATCCAAAAATTCCGGCCCTTGCCCAAAGCAAGGAAAAAATTCTTAAATAAATTTAAATTAGAATCTTACTTCTAAAAAAGAGAATACCATTTCACTTAACGAAAACGGAAGTGAAATAATCATTGAACAAAATAAAACAAAATATTACCTTTGAACATATAACAAATAATCCATTGTATTTAAAATGTAATTGAAATTATAAAACTGAATTGAAAAAATGTAATTAATACTTACAATAAGAAATTAAAAACCCAAGCACTTTCATTATACTACCATCAAAAGGAGGAATTTTGTTATAGTAGAAACATACAGGTTTGCCATTTTGGCTTCATTGGCTAAATTAAAAAACCTTGGCGAGAAAGTAATTGCTCAAAAGGTTAACACTTGGAACATAAGATGCAATTTTTAAACAAAAATAAAAATATTAAATGAAAAAATCTTTTAACTTTGACAACGAATATGAATAGTTATAAATTAAAATAAATTCTTACTTTTAAAGGGAAATTGTGAAAAAAGAACACCATGCATTGTAAATTTTTAAAAATTACACAAAAGTGCCTAGAAATGGTTAAATAATTTTTATTAATTAAATGAGAAAAAAAAAATTTTTTTTGTGTATGTGTAAAAATTATAGAAAAAGGAAGTAAAGGAATGTTTGTTAGAAAAGTAAAAAAGTCTTCACGTCAGGATGACTTTGTATATCCTTGGCCCGTGGTTAGCAACAAAATAGTAATATTAAAATAAAAAAAATCCTATAAACTTTTTAAAACATCCTTCTCTTTTGGAGCTTTCGGATAAGAAAATTCATACTTCTAAAAGGTATTATAGGGTGTAGACTACTTTAGACTTTTTTAAACAACTATGAATTTTGAAGAAATTTCATTACCTTTTAAAATTTTGATGAGAATTAGAATTTCTTCTTTTTGTGTTTCTATTTCAGTGTAAATTTTTTTAATTCTACTAATTTGATTAATAATAGTATTTTTAATAACCTTTTGAGATATGTTGGAGTTCCAATTTATAAGTTGATTAGTAGAAAAATTAAAATCTTTTCTTTTATCAAAAAGTTTAATTTCTATAAAATTATGAATACTGAGATCAAGATAAACTATTTCTGTTTGCAAACAGAAAAGGTCTTATTAGACAATTTGGGTATATGTTGCTATTTTCGATGAGATTAAAATTGTTGAAAGTAATGTCATCAATATATCTATAAGTGTGGTCAAATTTACTGAAGTTGTTATCAGAAAGGCTCTTTTCAAATTTGAATTCTTTAGGAAAAAAATATATATAAGTTAAATAGGAGTTGAATATGAACTTCCCGCTCGAATTCCTCTTGTTTACAGGTAAAGAAAGTTGGAATGCTTAATATAGTTGTTGTAAAGTGAAAAATGTAGAAATTCTTTCCATTTTTGCAGTTCCAGAATATTAAGTATTTTAGGAAAAAATTCTGTCATTTCTGTATATACATATATATGTATAGGAAGTAGTCTGATGAATAATACAATCATTTGCACTGCAATTAGTGACATTTCCCACACCCCCAATTTTTTCCAAGTTGTGGAAAAATAACTTTTCCAAGATAATGATTTTAGACATACTTCTACATAATCCCTATTTTCCTGCCACAGATGATATTTTTCTGAATGTTAGGTATTGTTACTTTCATTTAAATGTGCTTTAATTTAAAAGTGCGTATATTTTGACAGGCAACCTAATAATGAAGACAGAAAATTGATGAAATGATTGAGACTATTTATCATCTAATGCAGATGCAATTCATATACTTATTTTAATACCCCTGCATGCAATCTATCTGTTCTCAATACTTTTTTGTTCATATCATACTACATTTTGCACTGACTCCACAGCCATACTAAATTATCATTGCATATGATTGTAAGAGCAGGATGTAGGCCTGTACACATAGTGGCATTCTGTTCATGTTCTGGCATGTTTCGAAGTTCACTGTTAAGTTTCATTGATGTGTATTCTACGTAATATTGTGTCAATTTTGCCTTTATAATTTATTTTGCTATTTACTATGGATGAGTTTTTGATTAAAAAGTGAGAGCTGAAGATATAAATAAGTGAAAGAATATAAGAGTAACAAAACTGAGAATAAACTGATTCCAAGTGTTTTCAAAATACTGCCGAAGGTTATAGAATCTGCTGGTGCAATCTGTAAATACCAAGAGAGGGATGACATTCTCATCATAATTCAATAAAACAAGGTGCATAATACTTATGCTCTGCCCATGTCTCCTTTTTGAGAAAGAGCAGAAATTTACAGAACTTCAGTCAGACCAAACTCTTTAAATGAAATAAAGTGAACTAGCATTCTTTACATATTGATTGTTGGCAAAGAAAGAGCATACAAAAACAACAGCAGAGGTAGTTTATATCATTTTCCATTCACCTATTTATGCAAATTATGCTTTTCAGCACTAATGAGAAAGAAAGACTAAAAATTTGAGACTTTTCTTAAATGAACAAAAAATGTATACATGCACTGGTCTTCAGTTCCCTTATAAATTTAATTTTATTGTATGGAATGACAAACTCAATTTCTCATTAAAAATTCATCTTTTATTATAAGCTAATCCATTGTGTATAAAATAAATATTTGAGTTTTAATATTTTTCATGTTTCTTTTATAAAATAATTACTGAATTATTTATTATAATAATTTTTTGCTCCCCTAATGAACTTTGCCAATTAACTATATCAGTAGGTTCTGTAAACAACTGAAGGATATTTATGCCTAAACTTATTAAAATAGCTTTACTTAACCAGCTGAAATGTTCTTGTATTACTTTGATAATAGCAAAATTTCTTGATTAACTTTCTAAAAATATGCAATGCAATATTGTAATTTATTACTCTGTAAAACAAACTGGTTAAATTTCATTTTTGAGATGTTTAAAATAAATAATTTGAGATTTCTTTTTACTTTGCATTTAGAAAGCAGAACAAACATACTAGAAATAAACTTGTAATACATTTTACAAAAAATCATAAATTTTATTATTGCAGTAATAATCCTAAGTCCAAAAATAGTTTGAGTCCTTATCTCAATAACATTTTGAATAAGACATTCCATTCAGGTACAATTCTGTGAACAAATATAGATTTGCTGCACTGCATACTTAAAATTAAGTAAAGCTGAGGTAAATCATGTAAAATCTTGTAGAGAAGAAAGTTCAATAAATAAAAACCACTTATATTTTCATTATTTTTTGATTTAAATCCTAAGACTGTTCTTTGGTATCACCTGATGGTTCACTTGATTCATCATTCCTCTTCAGCTTTTTCTTTGCTCGTATGTCAGCTAGAGTCTGTTCAATAGACCTTTGATCTTTTTTCTGTTCACTAGGGACTAAAAATGCAATCATTAGGATAATATTTTCATAACTTTTACTTATCTTTGCTATCCTCTCAGTTCTAGACTTTTTAAATTATTTATTATAAAATACACTTAAAAATGTAATTAAATGCAGATTACCACAGTTATTATTGAAGAGTTCTAAAATTTCAGGCTTAATTTTTGTAAGGGATGCAAAACATAGTCACAGAGCAGTACTTGTGTATATTTCATGGCTATGTGGTGTACAGATGGATACGTAATTACATGATGATTCGTTTTAGAGGAAAACGCTTAAGTTTATTTGTGAACAAAAGGAATTTATCAGAATCGAGAATTTCAGGCTTATATTTGGAATATTATGCTCTCAGGATGGAAAAATATTACTTCAGCAATTTTATCAATATTAATTTAGATGGTAAATCCCACTTTGGACAGCATTCGAGCAAAAATGGCATAGCCATGTACTTTAATGGATAATAATTCATGAATTACAGCTGAGAAGATTGCTGACAGTTTGAAAACTGACCAATTATCTGCATTTCACCATTTACAATAACTTATATTAGCAACCAAGCTTCACATTATTTGATGGGAAAGAATAGACTAGACCATGTTTCTGCTGCTATTTTAATGCTTGACACTACAAAAAAGAACTAGTTTTCAAAGAGAAATTTTGATAATGATGTAATACTGATCAAGATGATTAATGTATATTTGTCACCTTCACAGAGTTATAAGTGTACAATCAACATTGATATATCAGTGATACTGATATACAATGGATATAATGTGGCCAAGAATTAGCAACAGCACATAATCATGAGAAATAGAATTTGATTAAATTATTATTTTTTAGGATACCTGCATAGAACTGACACTAGCAAAATGTCAAAACAGTTTTCGAGCTGCCTTGTCAATTCCATGCCGTGTGTCAGTCCTGTTCCGCATTCTCAGCATTACAGGAAATGAAAACACACAATGAAGAAAGCAGGTGAAGTCGGAGAAGCAATAATAACAGCTACCTTTCATCTGAAGAAGATACTGCTCTCTGTTTAATGAGACTGAGCTGAATCATTTTCTCCGAGCTTCTCCCATCAGATAAAACAAGTGCTGTGAAGAATTCACCAAACTGAGCATGAAAACCAAAAAATGTCCAGTTCTGACAACCGAAAATGGCATTATCATCCACCATCACAGTATTAAATTACATACTGCCCAAGTGGTAATGTAAAAAACGGAAGGAACTGAATAAAAAAATCCTACAGGAATCAGTATAATCTCTACATATCCTTATCTTAGATTTTCTTCTAGATGAATGACTAGAAGTCTGATTCGGGAACTGTCAAAAACTAACTCATAATTTTCTAAAACACAAGAAGGCAACCATAGAAAATGATGATGAGTATGTCATATGTAAAGAAATCCGATTCCTTTTTTAGCAGATGTGATTGCTTGCATTGAAATTAATCATGAAATTTTACAATAATCCAATATGAGGAAAATGATTTATTTATAACTCATAACATTATTTCATGTAGAAATTAGAATAATGTTTGTTATACAAAATATAGTTGAACCATTAGCGAGCATTCAGATGGTGGTTCAGCCATTATAACCATCAGGGACATAAAAAATTATTAGCTTTGTTCATGTCTGTGGAACAGGATTTAAGCCAATCAAGAAAGTAAATTTGTGTATGCATGAATGTGCAGCTGATAAACAAAATTGTTGACTGGATATCAATTTGAATTTCCTTTTCTGTCGATTTTTATACCATCTTGGTTGAAGATGAAAATTAGAACATTTCGACAAAAATCCTTACACCAGTTTCTATGAGTTCACCATAGCAAAATGCTTAGTAACAGAAATTCAGCCTAACCATTTGTAACCATAAAATTCCTTATCTGAACTCTCCTCTGGGGAACACTCAGGTTTATCCAAGCTAACAGAATTGAATCCATGTGTAGCTTAGCTATATGCGAGTTCAGATTTTTCAACTGAAGACACAACAGTTTTTTTCCAACGCCATGGAGCAGCACTGGCTGTGCAAGATGCAGCTAAATCCCAATGTAAACAAATAGCTCTTTATGAGGCCAAGCGTATTATCCATTATTAGGGAATGTCCACTATATGGGAGTGCACCGGTTTCCTACCTCAAAAGGGAACTTGAAGTAAGAATCTAGTGCAGTAGGACAATATGCGAGTAGTCCATTGCCACTGTGCTCATGGACGATTGCTGCTGAACACTCAAACAGCTATTCCTGTTGTTTGAAATGCTCTTCAGAGAGATCACAAACTCCTCCACTACACTTGTCACATTTTGACCTTCTTCCAACTTCCTAATCCTCAATACCTCAGTTGAAGTAATTCTAATGGTGTGTCCTGAATTGCCTGCTGGCCATATATCACATGGTTGTAACAATTCAGCATTGCTGAAATCACTATACGCAGTGCTATAGCCTACACTGCCTCTGTCTGACATTCCTACCCCTCAGTCATGTGTATGCATATCCTATCTGTACAGGTCTCAAGTCCTAGATGGTCTTTTGGTTTGTTCTGGTACCTCATCTGCTTTTATGCTAATTTCTTCACACCAGTACCATTCAAGAACAGAAAATTTGACAAGAAAACTGCATATTATAAGACTAAATCCATTATTTTGTTAATAAAAGTGAAATAGCAAAAGCAAATGGCAGTTTTGTAATTTTTTCTTTTTACATTTTCAAATTTTACCAAATGATGAACTTATAAATAGACAGTAAAATTTCTGCAAGGAATATAATGAATGATACCAGACTTACCAAAACCAAACTGCTTATTTGGTGTGGCTACTCGTGCTGCAGCTTTTCCTGCATCACGTCCAAGTAATTTTTCATATTTAACAGTGTAGTTATTATTTGGTAAAACTTCATGTTTTCTTTTCTTACTTTGTTCAAGCTCATTAATTCTCTCTTGCTCCTAAAAAAATTAAAAGTGCATTTTGAAAAATACACAAGAAAGACATTTCATAATAAACAAAATTTAAGTTCCCCTCTCCAAAAAAAGGAGAGGGAAATGAAGGGAGAAAGAAATTTAATTTTTACTCATTTGATAAATATGAAATCAAAACAGTATGATAATGTTTCACACAAAAGATACTTCATTGTAGACTTATGACTATTTCAAATACAAGATAACATAAAAATGGCAAAATAAAATTGTTTACAAAAAAGGGTTGTATAAATATAAAAACTTTCATTTTCTACAAAAGTTTTCACATTTTTAAGAACACTAAAATCAATATCAATTAATGCTGATCTTCCATTTGAATAAAACATGAGGTATCTTACATTAATTAATCGGCTAGAATTTTAGTCTTTACTATAACTTCCCCTTTCCATATTCCTCACCAGAACGTGAATTAGTTGTCAGCATTTAAACTGAGGTTTTGGGATTTGACTGTTTCTGGCATCATGTGCGCACTACGTAGTTAGTTCCTGCCAGCTCTCGCACACTGATGGTGATTGCCAAAATAAATCGCAAAAGAAGAAACTGGGGGAAGATACTAAGCTATTAAAGTAGACCGAGGTACTTAAATACATCAAGTACAGTCACCTCGGAGAAATCCCTCTCATATTCAATTAAATACAATGCTAACAAAAAATCTGTCCCTTCCAGTGATTCAAATTCTATTAAGTAGCGTACCATCAAATGTATTATTGAATACAGACAGGGATGCAAAGTAATTTTTTGGGAGAAAATTTTTTTAACAAAATTTAAATATAAAGTGTTTGGTATGTTGCAGGAACAAGTGTGATAGCCTACCATGGTGCAAGCAGTGTGAATGCATACGGAAAGTAACCTTAAATATGTAGATGAAAAATGAACCTCAATTAAAGCAAAATTTTACTTGTATTATCATACTCTTTCTCAAAATAGTTGCTTAATAATGGCAAAGTATTTAAATGCCTACAAAATGTACCTTTATAGCAGACATTATGCCAAATACTGGCATTTGTATTTACATAACTTATGGGAAAAAAACTCTCTCTAATATGAATTTACGGTACTGTTATTTAATTTATTAATTAAATTACACTATTATAATGACAGGTTGAAGATTGTACATTATTATTACATTATACTAACTTGTACACAAGTTCAATTTATGCTTTTTATATGGAACTAGCAGTGCAAATAGTTAACTGCCTAAAATAGTAATAATAAAAAAGAAAAAATATATACAATGATTTTAATGAGTCCAGCTACTGTAATTTCATAAAAATATTTAATGTTTTTCGTTAGATGTATCAAGAATTAATGCATTTTCATTTAAACCTATCAGATTAAAAAAGTTTTAAAAAAAAACCTGATATGGACATTACATAACTTCTTTGTACGCCTATTAAATTAGACGCATTTTTTGCTGCACTTCATTCAAACTTATTTCCTCAAATTATTCTAACTTAATTAACTGATACTTCAAGGCGAGTTGAAAAAGACATAAAAAATTGTAAATTTTGAAATTAAATATCCTGGTCAATTTTCGTCGTGTGGAGGTCAAACTGCCCCCCCCCTTTCCCTCAAAGCGAGTATAAAACTTTTGCAAACATAAGTACAGCAATCAGGAGATCACAATAAAAGTTAGATTTCATTATGTGTCCAATTATATATATATATATATTTTTAATGCCACAATATGAATATTTTCACCAATTGGAACTACATATACCCTCTGACCAATGATTGTGAAATTAAAGACTGAGTACAAGTTTTGGGAATTTATATATATAATTTTACAAAATAAATTTTTTAGTCTAAAAAGATTATACTATCTTGGAAAGTGTAAAAAACTATTGTAACAGAAAATATAGATAATGAAAACAATTTATATAATATAATTTTGGTATTAAAATAAAAAAGGGATATGCATAACTAGACGTTATAGAAGTACCATATATAAAATTTCAATGTTCTATGGGTAATCGTTTTTGAGCTGTGCCAGATACACATGTACATGCAGATGTCGGGGGGGGCATTTTACAATTCGTTTTGGAATAAAGAGCCCTTTATTCTGTCCACATGCACAGACATATGGAAAGAAAAAGTTAAAATGGATAATTCCAATAAATTACAAAACCCAAAATTTTTCGAGATTACAATACTTCTGTTACTTTGCACAGTGAATGGGAAAGTTTAAGAGCTGTGTTTATTGCCATTTAATAGTTCAGTCTGGTGATCAATACTGCACAGATTTAAATTTAAAAGTTAAATATTTTAGCTGAATGGTATGTAGAAGATAAAAGTACAGTGAAGCTTGGTTCACTAATTTAATTTACTCCTGAAATTCATTCACCAAAACAATTTTCCTCATATGAATTTATGCAAAATACATATACGCTAAGGTATGCCGAAGGTAATGCTTTATGCTACACTGTGGTACATTGGCTCTCCAAGTAAAACTGTTTGCAGCTGTTTATAGACAATTTCAATAATGTGATGGGATTTTTTTTTCTTGAAGTTGACAAACTCTATAGTGATGCAATTAGTAAAAAAAAAAAAAAATTGGCTATTATGTATTCAATGTTCGATGACATACAAAATACAGGGAAGAGACATCAATCATCTTTGGTTTTAGTTCTAAAATTGACTTCTTTACATCCCCAATAAATTGAAAAGAATTCCACTACTTTGATAACTTAATGTGGTTGTTCATTATTGAGAAGGACTGAATTTCCTCATAAGATATATTGTTACATAAAAGCAAGCCACTTACAAATTTTAAAAGACGATTTGAATGTTCACTCTGAAATTGAAAATTTGTATGTGCCAGCATGGCTTATAGAACCGCTGAACTGCAATTTATCTGATCTTGATATTAACACTGAAGAAGACTGTTCAAGCATAAGCCTTATTCAAAATATAACGGTATGCTAAATTTAAAGTCATCCGACAGAAATATCCCCAAATTAAAATTGTCATTGAACATTTGTAATATTTGGCATTATTGACTTTTCCCCCCTCTTCTTATCTAGCGGAGGAGGCTTCAGTCAGAATTTTTGAATGAGGAGATTTAAGAATCAAATTAAGCAATTTTATGCCAAATATTACAAAAATTATCTTCAGTACATCAAGTACAGCCACCACTTTGGTGCAATTAGAATCTGCGATTTTATTTCTGAAAACTTGTCTATATTTATAAAATTAAAAATAATAATAATACAAAAAATAATAAATCATAAATCTGACAAACTAATTTTTTCAAAACTTTTGTTCATATTCTTAATTATTATCTTAACCTTTTCCTGGTGCCTGGGACATATGTGTTCCAAGTATTCATAAGGCTCAAATTTAGTACATTATTGAGATTTAGAATTTTCAACTTGATGTGAAGCACGAATTGACCCTGTTGATCCCTAGACCCTGTTGATTTGTTTCTCTGATCCTGGGTGACTGAATAGTTGATTAAGGGCTTCAATACACAAAAGACTAGTCACAGTCCACATGAAAAAGTCAAGTTATTTATGTGCAATTATTTGTATTATGATTATGTTGTATGATCTATATTATAGACAAAATAAAAGGAGTTGATGACAAAAACCATTCTTTTGAGGGTTCAAAGCAAGGGGGAAAAAAAAAAGTTAGGAATCCCTGATCTAGAGGTTTAGACTAAGAGTAGCTCTGTACTATACATGTTTTGAAAGCAATTTATATCCACATAAAAGTTTTACCTGTTATGTACAAAATGCAAGTACATAATATTTCAAAATTAAATACCTTTTGCAATGCTAATGATTTAGCTTTGACAGGATCCCAATCCTCTCCATTTCTATATGCAACTAATTCTTCATCAGATGGTGCAAATTCCTGCAATAATTTAAATAGTAGCATCAAAAATAATTTCAAACAGTTTAAAAATTTTATATAAAAAAATTAGAAGTTTAATTAAAAAAAATCCAATTTTCATAGCTTTTTTCAATTAATTATGCATTGATATACATACATTATAATTTGACTGAAGATAAAAATTTTTAAATTATGAAATTATAGTATCATTACTTATAGTAATTTATAAAGTAGCTTGGTTCTAAACTCATTTATCTTAATATTTAGATTTTGGGGCATCTAAAAATTGGGAATGAATGTACAAAGTATCTTTCTCCATTCAAGCGAATTCAGAAAACACAGGTTATTGTTCCTACTTACTGGCTAATTAACATTGGATAAAATAAGCAACTTAAAAGCATGCTTAGATCTTCCCATTTTTTTACTATAAGTGTTCTACTGTAGAGGAGAAAGGACATTCTTACATATGAATCAGCAAGGTAAACAGAAACGATAATACTCTGAAGACATTGGTATTGAAATAGGTCAGCAGTTCTCAACATTAAGAAAATGGATATGAAATAGGACATTCTGGGAAGTGAAAAAAAATGAACAAAGGGGAAAAGGAAAATATACTAATAACTGAATAATGCAGAAAAGACAAATATGTTAACAATGTAAGATACTGCATTGAACAGTGATGAAGTCTTTCTTAAAAAATATGTCAAGCAAGATTATTAGATTGAAAATTTAAAACTTAAATTTCAGAAATATTAAAAAATCCCTCTCCCAGTTTAACCAGAATTAAAGATTATACATATTCATTTTGCTTCTTGTCTACAGGCTTTCGTATATTACAAATTATCCACAGAAAAATACATGCATTTTTATTAATATGCTCTAAATATTAGTTTGAGCTAATATACTGTAAGAACATATTTTAACTCCAAACTGAAATTCTTTTAATTGTGTAGCTCTTCAATGGCCAAAACATTTCATATGTGTGGCAGGGAAAAAAAATCCTTTAATACTTAAAATATATGGGTATGATTCGGAATTAAGGAAATCAAACAAGAAATGCACTATACACTATGTTTGCCTTTACTTCTCCATTAACCCTAGATGGAAATCAGAATATTTTGCCTTTAATTTAAAAAAAATTGCATATGAAACATATATTTGAATTAGAAGTGTCCTTTCAGCTTCTCTGGGCCGCACAGGAAGACAAGATATTTTGGACCATATAAATTATTTCTAACACCAGTAGCAGCTTGCAACCTCCATTATAAGTGAATCACATAATTCTGTAGGTTTTGCTGAAATTTTTCAGGTTTACTCAAATTGGACTGCTGAAAGAATTTCTGAATTTCACTTCTAGAAAAGAAATGTGTAGGTTTGGCTACATTAATTCAAATTTGCTCACACATATATATATATATGTATATTAGTGCATATTTTGTACTAAATAAGTTAGACACTGGCAAGCTCATATATATATATGTATATCAGTGCATATTTTGTACTAAATAAGTTAGGCACTGGCAAGCTGCCACTGCCTAACTGAATATAATACAGTACAAAGTCCGAGATCCGAAATCGTCGGGACTTTGGCGATTCCGAATTTGGGATTTTTCCGGATATTAGATCACCAATTTAAATCTAGTAAGATGGCATGCAGAAATTATACAATTAAAAATATTAAAGAAATAAAGAGCATTTAAGATTTAAAGGGTATCAAAATTTTAAAAAAAAAGCTTAATATTTATTTGTTTACTTTACTAAACATTTCTTTCAATGTAAGTTGTTTAAGTTGCTTCGTTTTTTGTGCGAATACTTTCTCTTTAATTCTATGAACAGACATAATTTCTCGTTCAGTTACAAAGTTCCACTGTCCAAGTTCTGTAATTGCTACATCGAGAATTCTGACTAACTTGTTGATCGAATTTTTTTCATTTTCAAAAACCTTTCTATCACTTTCTTCAGTATCAGTAGCGGCATTTTCTGGATCTACAACTATAACTACAGATTTTGGCATCCGTTAATTGATTGATGATTGAGGCATTGTCATCGTAATGAAAATATTCTGCTATATCATCTTCATTTATTACCACTTCTCCACATTTCTTTACAAAATCCATTAACTGGAAAATTTTACCTCTGGTTTGCAATATCCGAAAACCTTCAAATTCGCGGCTATCACCTTCATCATCCTCACCATAAAATACAGCAGCTGGCCAGTACAGAGAAAAAAATGTGATGAATGCATAAAATATAGATTACCTACTCAGGCATGTGTACAGAGGATAGTTTTAAACACCATTCAGGAAGTACTACCCAATAACATAATGAAACAATTTACTTTAGCAGCATTTACAAAACATGCCAGCTTATATTAATAAGAAATTAAATTTCTTTTCCCCATCCTGCAAAATATATATAGTATGACAACTGAATAATAAAAACATACTTTAAAAAAAGAAAGAAAAAAGTCACAGAATTTACATTCACATATATTACTCAAAATAATAACCTCTGATCAGTGTAAATATTAGCATGATCAGACAACAAAAGGATTGAATTGTTTGGACTGTGGCAAAGCATGCAAGGCTTATATGGAGGAAACACAATTTCTTTTCATAAGAAACTAACTTGTATTTACATTATACAAAGGGACATTACATTACACCTGTTGATTGGAATTCTAACTAAAGTAACAAAAGGCAAAACCCGTAGAGGTTTGTTTATGACACAACTCGAAAAGTAAATGTCACAATTCTTTGGACCTCTTCACCGTAAGAAAAAAAGTGAAACAAAAAATGCAATGTAGTTTTCATTTGTCAACTTTACAGAGATTTTGTAAAAAATTTAACTTTATTATTTAGTTACCACACTGCGTATGATATCATTTTTGTTATCAAACAAAGAAAGTGCATTAACAATTTACTATTATAATTTTAAAATCAAATAGCTGCAAATTTACCTTAAGGTAAAATATGCGGTTAGTCTATATTTTAGGGTACCCCTTGGATTATGGCCAAGTTGTTTCATTTATGGTAATTTCAGTAGTTGAATGTTACGGAACCCCTATTATGATGTGATTGGTTGGAATGCGTGACTGTGCTGATTTTGACTGATGAGAAAATGTCTGTAAGGGCTTATGGATGTTGGTTAGGAAGTACATTGCTTATTTTGTGCTTTACACTGCAAAATGCCTGCTGGTGGTATGATTAACCTGAAGTTTCTGTATACTTTGGAACGACTGGAGAAGAAACCATTGATTGACTGGTGTGTAAATGAAGATTTAAATGGCTTTGTTCACCTCTTGGTAAATTACACAGTGAGATATAAGGATTTCAAAACCGGAGCTCATATCAACAGTATGGAAGGTATGTAGGGTGTAATAAAAAGGGATTTTCGAAAGAAATGCTATTGTGCATTCAGTCCGGCAGTATGGAGGATATTTTTCATTTTTACATTTGTGAATTAATTTGGTGACAGGAGTATACAGATTCTAGTTGAGATAATTTTTGGATGCTGTTAAGGAATTCTGTGTGTCACACATATCGAAGAAACAGAAATTTTTAAATAAGGTAAGTCGATATTTCCTTTTTATACAGCATAGATTAGATAACATGTATTTCCATTCTCGTGTTATTTCCTTGTTTGATTCAAAATACAGTTTACTGAGATTATATATACATATTTTTAACTGATTGCTATTTAAAAGAAAATGCAATTAATTTTTCCAAATTTTATGAGTTATATTTAGACAGCACCAAATCTATGCAAGGATCTCCGTGGCAAAGCAATGAAGGCAACAACTTCTGTTCTTAAAAAAATGAAAATTTGGTAAACATTGCTTTAAAATTAGTCATAAATACTTCTTACACATACAACAATGCATACAGCTACTTACAATATCTAAAATTATAGAGCACATATTGCATAATGATCCATCCTACGTTTTCATATTATCCAACAATATTTTAGCCATGTTTCTTCTTAAATATGACTTCACAAAATAAATATCACATCAGATTTTCAAAAAATTAAATGGCAGTTTAAGAAAAATTTAGGAAATAACTTGCAAGCCTGACAACTTTGTTCCTATTATTAATCAACAGAATGAAAATTCTTCTTCAGATTTAATTGCAAATTATGCTACCAAAAAAAAAATCTAAATTGTTTGCTGTAATTGTAACACACCTTCATTTTTAATTTAATAATAATTGACTTCATAAAAATGAAATACCTCAAATTTAAGAAAATTTCGAAATCTGACTGTACCAGATCTTATTAATTTAACACTTTTTTTTTTGTACAGATAAATAATTGTCTTAGAAAGTGTTTTCAATAAATCAATGAATGAAGAAAATAAAATAAAAACTGAATTAATATGGAATTCAAATGTGAATTTTACTTAAAGCATAATAACCCCTTTTTGCACAGATTTATAAATTAGATAACAATTAAATACTTTACCTTTTTGAAAACCATAACATATCTGTCTACTTCTTCTTCACCAAAAGCAAAGGCAGATAAACCTGCTATATCAGCTACATCATGTCTGAAATATACTTCAATAAATAGAATTTAAAAGTATAGATAACTCTTTAATAGCAAGAAATAATTATTCACTATTTCTTAACCCCTGCAAAAAAAAAAATAAGAACAAAGCAAATGCAATGCAGCATTTTTGGCAATAAATGTATCATTTATAGCTTAATTCATTTTGATGTCTGTATAGCTAATAATTATAATACATAATAAATTATTAACACAGTGCTTTTAATAATCAGAAAATAATTCATAAGCAATAAAATAAACAAAAAATAATAAACTTTTTGAAAACTTGACTACATGAAGTTCTCGTAACATTTTTGCACAGCAGCAACTCTAATAACCCTATGATTCAACTAATTAAATCCTAACATTCTTCTTATTTCTCTATACACTTGCTTCATAAAAAAATACATTTTACAGGAAATTTCAAAATCATTCATGCATGCTTTAAAGAAAGCATCATTCTGTACACTATTCCAGTACCTCACATTGTATAATTCCTCTCAGTATCACTCTGTGGAATTAAATATGAACAGCAATGGTTATAAAGTTGTTCCTCATTAAAAATCACATTTGTGAAAAAAACAGGTATTCATAAAAAGGGAGGGGGCAAATTTAGGGCCATGCAACAGGATTTTCCCATTTTGCTCTTATTTCTTCTACTTTCGCTGGTATTCCTAGTTTTGTGGTTTGGTTTATAATACAGTATTTTAAGATTTCTTGCTTTATTTGTCATCACAAATATTTATTCCTTCAAAGTTTTTCTTAGACAGTTTGCTCAAAAGCTTGAAATCTCAATGCTCTGGAAATAGTTAGATATTTCAATACATTATTTCCTGCCATTGCCTTTTTTTATTTTACCACCTTATGCGCTTTATGCAAAATTTATTTCTAGTCCATTCTCTGTCTTTTGATCAACTTACATTCATATGACAGTACATAAGATTTTAGAAAATAATGCAGAAACTATTTTTGCATTGAAACAGTTTGATTGCTTTTAAAAATATTTGCTTTTATCATCAACACAATTATTTCACACAGAATAATTTTAAAACAATTATGCCATTAAGAAAACCATATAGCAGAAACATGATTTATAAGCTCGAACTGCTTTTTCTGGATTGCTGGTCACAATGCAGTTTATATTTGGTTAAATAACAAATCAATGGATCCTAAATCAGGCAAATAAGGGCAATGACTCAACCAATGAATTTTTCTTTCCTGCAAATAATTTGTACACAGAAATGCAATGTGTGAGCTTGTATCATCATGATCCAGAATAAAGCAATAAAGTATTTCTCACAAAAATAGTGTCATATTTTATAACAAAAGAATAATGAAATGTTTCATGTTTTCTTTTCTAAATTCAGCAACTATTTCTGATAAAAACATTGTCATGTATTCATTATTCTATGATTCTTCAAAACAATACCTTCAATATGGCCAAAATTCCAAAAGATGCAACAATAATTTCATTAAAGCACTTCATAAAAAACAGCTTCTGTGAGATCTGGATGAAAAGTACTGAAATTAGAGCTATTAAAAAATTACATCAATTACATATTTGGCATTCTATTTCCTTATTGTAGTAGTTACCTTCTGAAACTACATTCTTTCCCCAGCATTGTTTCCACTGCTGGTAGCATACTTGGAACCCTTTTTCTGGAGTGACAAGTTGCTACCTCATCATGTTTTCTTGGATTTCCTTGACATCATGAAATCTTTTTTCTTTCAAGTGGGACTTATGAACAGGGGATTTTTAGAAAGAGAAAAAAGTTGCAGCATATAAGATCTGAGAAATACAATGGCTACAGAAACTTAGGAAATTTTGTGCTGGGCCAAAAACTGCTGCACAATTTGAGGTGAATGGGTAAATTTGTTGCCATGATGAAGTTCCAACTCATGAACACATTCAATTCTGACCTTTACTGACAAACAGCATCCCCCAAAAGCTGCAACACTTCATGGGAGTATTTCTTAGTTATTGTTTAAACTGCAGAATTTTCATAATGAACAATGTCTTCGTAATGAAGGAAAGCATCCTCATTTTGCTTTGATTCATTTAAACATTCTTGGGTGTTGGAGAAGTTGTACTCCTTTACTGCAAACACAAGCCTTGATTTCAGAGCCATAGCTATAGATCCATGAATCATCATGTTATGACTATTTTCAAGATATTTTCATAGCTTTTGCCATGAAGGATATCTGCTACGAAATTTGGTTTGTATTTTGCCAACTGACAGCAATTTTAGCACAAACATGACAGACATGAATTTCACATTCAAACTTTTAGTTAAAATGGAGTTAACTAATAACAGTTATCATTAGTTAAAGCTACTTTCCTGTCCCTCCTAATTTCAGCTTACAATTTCCTAGCAGAATGTGTTTTTAGAATCTTGTTTAATGCACAAGAGTAAGAGTATTATTTTAGTCAAAGTTCCACTGATTTTGATTATTTTACTTAGTTTAGATTTAGATCTTTTGTAAAGTTGGCCCAAACAGAAAATTGAATGATGAGAATGATTGAAGAAAGCAAAGTTGTAGAAGGTTAACTTTGAAGTTTAAGAAGTTTTGTAGAATTTACAGTCTTAAACAAGGTCATTGTAAGACCTTATAAATTCTGGTGGGGAAAGATGTAAGGTTTATCCTAAGTTTTTAACAGTTATCATTAGTTAAAGCTACTTTCTTGTCCCTAATTTCAGTTGTTCCCTGATTTCAGCTTACAATTTCCTACCAGAATGTGTTTTAGAATCACATCTATTGCAAATGATTAAGAGTTGTATTTTAGTCGAAGTTCCACTGACTTCGAGAGAGAGAGAGAGCCTCAGAGTTTCTGACGTTTGCGTTTTGGCTACGACTCTCTAAGCTGTTATTACGCTCCGTTGTATTACAGGCCCTTGATAGCTTATTCGATATTTAGGGGCCAACTACTTAGAATTCAGATAGCTTCAGTTATATCTGTTTAGTTAAGCATTAGTTAAATCTTAGTTATTATTATTTTAAGTTCAAGAGCAAGTGGAGCCTTTGCTGTTCGCCCTGAGAAAGGGGCCATTTGTCAATTCTTATTTTCAATAAAGGGTAATTAACCCTTCTTGACTTTACGTCTCTGTTCCTGAACTAAAGCGATTATTCGCTTATCTGTTCATTAAGTTCCTCCACATTTAGTTGTTAAATAAATGGATGGAACCCCACACACTGTTATTGTATCAAACTCGATTGATGAAATTTTCTCATTTAGATTTACTTCCAAGTTATTAATAAGAAAATTTATACCTTAAACAGAACTTTAAGACATCTCACTACTGAGACTTATTTATTTAAATTTTACCTGAAATCGTGCTTTCACTTCCATCCCCCCTCTCGCACCTGGAATGTAATATATAACTGTATATATATTTTATGTCTTTATTGATATTTTTTCAGCAGCTTAATGTGCGAAAATATTACGCATGTTTATATTTTGGTTTTAAAAATGTTTTGCAATTATGAAATACAATAAGCAGCTGTTAGCGCTTATACCATTTTAACAGTTTTACAAATTTAGGGATTAGAGCTAACATCAAAGACGGGTTAAAGTTTCCCTCTATAAACTTTACATGAAATTAATTATAAATTTCAGTTTTCATCCTTGTGAAAAAGTAGTTCTAAATTTCTTACTTTATGTCTTTACTGATACTTTTTCAGCAGCTTAATGCACAAAAATACTAGGCATGTTTATATATATATATATATATATATATTTAATGTTTTGTAAATAATATATATTATTTTCAAAGAAATAGTTTAATAAATTGTCCTGTAAAAGCAGAGCTAACCTCTTTTACACATAGGCAATTTAATTTAGTTAATGTAAGGAAGTAAAAAAAAGAACCAAGATTTGTTTAGCATATTTTTAATTTCGGAGAAAACGATTCATCATCTCTTATGAATAATTTCAGAACATTACAAATATTGTCATCAAATGCTCAAAATTTCTACAGGACATTTACAGCATAACTGTAAAAAGTTATTACACTGACTTCCTCCTCTGTGGTAAATGATGACACTCCTCACAGAATTATTGAATAATCTGCATTTGCCAGATATGGTATGTTCTCTAAATTCAACAAATTCAAGTTTTCAAACATTTCCTTGAAATAAAAGCTTAATTCACCCTGCAACATTACAGGTCATGATGAACATTCATCCTACATACAATGCTCCTCCTTCTTTTCTGCATCAAATTTTCAAACAACATAGAACATGAATGAAACATGAAAAACCAGTTCACCCACTATAATTCAGGAAGTTTTTGCACTGCATGGCAGCATCATTTTAAAAGAACTCAAAACTGATTTAAATTTAGTGTATAATATTGGGTCATCCGGAAAGTTCTGCGGTTTTTCAAACCCACGCGCGCAGCGGCTCGAATTTCGAGTTGATGCTTCAAGACAGGACATCGATTTCTCGCCTGATAAGAAAAACCGGTTTTTCCTCTACAATATTTTTCCATTCTGTTAACATATTTCGTAGTAGGTTCGATTCTGTGCAGGGGTGAAGATGGAGAACCAAAAGCAACATTTTCGCAATATAATGCTTTTTTATTTCAAGAAAGGCAAGAATGCATGCAAGACAGCCCGTAAAATTTGTGCAGTATATGGACAAGGTGTTGTTTCTGATGACACAGTTCGGAGGTGGTTTGTGAAGTTCCAACACGGCGATTTCAGTCTCAAAGACGAGGCGCGATCTGGGCGTCCCTCCACTGTCAAGGAGGATCTACTGAAGGAAGCTATCGCCGAAAACCCTCGTTATTCAGTGCAAGAACTGGCAGGGAGATTAAACATTCCAAAAAGCACCGTACATGATCATCTGAAGAAGCTTGGCTACGTAAGCCGATACGATGTTTGGGTACCGCATACTCTAACAGAGCGCAATCTTCTCGCTCGTGTATCGGCTTGCGATTCTCTGTTGAAACGCAACGAAGAAGTGCCTTTTTTAAAACGGATGATCACTGGAGATGAAAAATGGATCCTTTACAACAATGTTGTGCGGAAACGATCATGGAATAAGTCCGGTGAAGCTCCACAAACGACCTCCAAAGGTGGGTTGCACCCCAAGAAGGTGATGCTCTGCATATGGTGGGATCACAAGGGAGTGGTTCATTATGAATTACTGCCACCCAATCAGACCATCAATTCAGAGAAGTACTGCTCCCAAATGGCAGATCTGAAGACAGCTATTGAAGCAAAGCGACCAGAACTGGCCAATCGCCGGGGCATTGTGTTCCATCATGACAACGCCAGGCCACATGTGTCTATGGACGTTCGCAGAAGACTCCTGGACTATGGATGGGATGTTTTGGTCCATCCCCCATACTCTCCTGACCTTGCTCCTTCGGACTTTCATCTGTTTCAGTCCCTACAAAATTCCCTGAAAGGCGTGGAGTTCAATTCTTTGGAGGCTGTCAAAACCCACCTCGATGAATTCTTCGCCAACAAACCCAGGACCTTCTACGAGAGGGGGATTTTCCAACTACCCGAGAGATGGCAAAAGGTCATCGAACAAAATGGCGCATACCTTGTTCAGTAAAGGTTTGTACCGTTCTCAGAATGCTATCTTGGATTTGTCATTAAAAAAACCGCAGAACTTTCCGGATGACCCAATACAATTCAGTTTACTATTAATAATATGATTCTGATGTAAAATCTATTAATATTTAATTACATACTCTAAATTTTATAGTCTTTGGTTAATTTTATTTCATAATTTTCTTAAGCTTTTATACTGACAAAATTCTGTGTAAGGTAGGAAAGCTTTAATTTACCAAAGTACTTTTAAATATGACAATAATAGAATTGTTTGCACTGCATCTATTTCATGTTTCCTGTTTTAAAATGGGCCTTAATAGCTCTACATATTCATGTAAAACAAAATTAAATACAAATATTTAATGATTAAACATTTGGTTGAATCTTCATATTAATTTTTACAAAAGCAAATAATATGATTAAGAAATTCAGATCATAAAATTTAATAAGAAAAAATAAGCTGAGTATCACAAGGGAAGAGGGAATAAAATCTGCACAGTTTAAGCTTCATTAATTCAGTAATGAAACTTAACTTGATCAAATTTAATTTGCACAATTGAATTTTATTTCTGAAAACTACTTTCACTGGTAAAAATTAAAAATTTTCAAGCAACTCAAGAGATTCTGTGAGCTGCTGGGAGACCAGGGGATGTGTAAAAAAATGGGGATATTTGACATCTATGAAATATATTCTTCCTCTTTCATAAACAATTTGGATTTATTATGAAATTATTTTCTAAAACAAACTAACTTGTGGCATTTTCCAATCGACTGCAGTAAAATTATAAAATTAAATCTATCTGTTCAGTTTTGGTACAGCTAATTTATTGAATATGGTTTCACAATGAGCAAGAACTACTTCATACTCATATCTTCTGAAACTTTTGTCTTATAGTCACATATTAACCATAGCTTGGTAGTCAAAGAGTAATCAACCAGTTAAAACACTTTGCATCTTTAAAGAATACAAAGTTTGAAAATGAAGTTTTTACAGACATCTTTAAAAAAAAAAAAAAAACTGCACTAGTTTAATTTTATGAAATTGTAGTATTTAGAAAACGGTACTTAACACCTCAGATATCAGGACGTATTAAATTATTTCCTCTGCAATGGATATAGTTTTCATTTCTATCATGATAAAAACAACAGAATTACAAATAATATCTAGATAATGTAACTGAATCACAAAGTCGGAAATCAGTGTCAGTTCTAATTAACAGTCAGACCATCAAATTAAATTGTTTCCTTTTCTAGTAGCTATTTAGTTTAACTGCTTCTGCTACCAAGAGCTTATGTTTGCATAATTCCACCAATAATAATGTCGATAAAATAATTGCATGCATTCTTGTTTTTTAGATTTTGTGCTAAAATTTATGCTTCACGACATGTGCTGCCAGTTAACCGAAAAGTACTGTAAAAGCAGATGATAAATACAAACAAAACAAGGGAGAAAAGGTCATTATTAAGATTCAAAGAAATAAATTTTATAAACATACTTAAAAGGAAAAAAAAAAAGAAAGAGAACTTACATTATAGTGCGATAAACTTTGTCCATTGGTGGAAATTTATGCTTTTGTCTTGCAGGATCTTGAATGAATAAATTTATCTCCTTTTCAATCTGTATATAAACATTAAAATAATAATAAATTAATAAATGAATACAGTATGAAACAAAAAAGTGTGAAATTTTCATATAAAAAAAAAGGAAAAAAAAGAAAATACTTTTAGAAAAAAGAATTACATGGGATGCTGTATAATCCAAATACATTATACTTTTTATTTGGAAGCTCTCAGGCTAGTTAATGCACTATAGTACACTAATATCCTTCAATTAAAAGACCAATTATGTCTTCACATGAAATGTTTTGTTAGAAGATAAACAAAATATTCCACATGAAGTTTATATAGGATAAACAAACATTCCATATGAAGAATGTTTTGTTAAAGGATATAAAATGTCAAAAATAATCTGATACGGCATAAAGACAATCATCAGAAGTGTCTTTGCAGAAAGAAGTAACATTTTGACTTTTAAAAGAAAAAAGATACAGAAATAAATATTTAATCATGAAGCAAAAAGGAATTAAATGGGGATCAAATCTAATGATAAAATTTAATACAGCATACATCCAATCCTAATTGCCATGTATGATTGAAATCTTTTTTTTTTTTTTTTTTTTTTTTCAAAATGCAAGGGAAAACATATAGCAGTAACACTCAGTTTATATCCTTCATAAAAACAAAGGGTGGCTTATTGAGAATCACTCAGGGTTACATGAAATGAAAATGCTGATGTTCTGAGTGGGTTAAGTCCAACTTAACCGTAACTGATGCTAAATCGCACTGCTTGACAACAGTTTCACAATTGATGGGATAATATGTAAATAACATTTATAATTATTAATTCAAGTCTAATCATAAATTGTTAATTATTATGCATAATTATTAGTCCTCATTTCACCATTGCACTACTCCTGTAAATACTTTTTCTTTATTAGAATTACATCAAATTTGACAAGAAACTTCATATTAATTCACTGAGTCATTAAAACTGTTCTGCATTTTCACCATTCGAAACAAATGACTTTATGAAAAAAAAAGGGGATTATATTATAAGTATCCCATGAAAATAAAGCGATTTCATTTCAACCTTTTGACTTCATTCCATTTTTACCAGGAGAGGAACATCATCAATCTAGGTACCTTCTGGCTACATTTTGTAGGCAATAATTTTGGATCCCAGTATAGCTTTGAATGTATTAGTATTAAAAAAAATTGGTTCCACATTTACATTAAAAACGTTACGTCCACATATTTTCCTTAATATATTCTGGATTAAAAAGTAAATGTTATTTTATTATATGCTATAATAACACAGGTTAGGTCATAATCATTCATATTCTATACTTAGACCTTCACACATCTTTGTTGAAATATGCAGCTGAGAAGCTTCAAAGGGTTAGACACCGCACTTAAGATAGTATTATAAAAGGGGCTTTTTATTTCCAAATAGCTTTTCAGATTTTCAATTTTTGAAGTTATGTCTGTCGAACTAATAAGTTCTGATTATTGGGTACCTGGGTTGATTGTCCAACTCTAGTGTCAACTCTAAAGTCATTGTCAAATTTTACAAGAGTGAATATATGTCCCATACATTGCTGTTTATGACCCTGCAGTATTTTGTTTTCCTTTGTTGCTACATAATTATTATTAAGAGATTAAAGACATAGGAACAAAATGCATTATTGAAAGGAATGCATATAAGCAATCAGATATTAGTCACCAATTTCTATTTAGAAAGTATAATACTGATATATGAATGCATAATTAATTGACATAAATATGAACATAAGATATATGATATTGAAATAAATTAAGGTATAAAAGAGCATATTTTGGATAGCAGTATCATGCATTTAATGAAAATGTTTACATTGCTAGCTGTAAAATATGTAGTTTAACTAAAGTCAGTAAAGCTTAAGTGCTAATCATTACTCATTACTAATGACACTATTTTTTAATATATAGACATCAATAGGTAATTCATGCATGCACATAACACAACTGCTTGAGTACACATGAATATACATGGTTTATATTTTACACTCATTTTTCTTAATACTGTAATAGTAAAACTGTAAATATCAGCTAAATAGATTGCTCCCTTTTTACATAAAATTTCTTGCTTCTTATAACATGCTCCTTCTTATTATTTATGAGAACAGCAGCATTTATGAACAGTAGAAATAGTCAAACAAATATTTTTTGCTGAAATACAAAGTTGTCGATTAAGTTGGTAATTTTCGTGAGAGAGCAGATAATCAGGAAGTATATTTTTTTTTACCAGTTGACAAACAAATTACCAAATTAATTCAGCTGCACTATTTATTGTCTGCTCTATAAGCTCATTGCTAATATATTTATATGGAATTTGTATGATAGCATGATTTTTAATTCTTGGAATAAATTAAGGTACTACTCCGTTAGAGTGGCATCAGTTAAAAATGCACCACCTTTTTTATGTGAGGGGGGGGCACCAACTGTTGCCAAGTATAAAATTTTGAAATAAAGTTCAAAAGACTAAAGAAAATTACTTCTGTAAAAAGTAATTTTTTTTAATTTCATAATTCTTAAAGAAAGCAAATTTTTACTTTTAACTTTTTAATCTAGAGTAATCTACATATAAATAAAAAATAACAAAACAAAACTAAATTTAATCTAAACAGGTGGCATAAAGAATATTCTACATATAAATAAAAAATAATAAAACAAAAGGAAATTCAATCTAAACAGGCGGCATAAAATTACAAATATCATTCAATATTATAGAAAAAATTTCAGTTTTTGAATACGACCGATATCACATAAATTATATCAAATATGACTCTAAATGGCGACAAGCAGTGTCCTGCCGAAATTTATTTCTCCATTCAGCACTGCTTCACAATTTGGGTATGGCATTTGGTTTTGAGGTCTACAAAATTATAACCATGATTCACAGTGAAATGTTCAGCATTTTTTAATTCCTCTTTCTTATATCCTTTCGACCAGTCTGAAAATATTATGCTGCCATCCATGATGTTTTCCTGAATGGCAATCATCAATGTTGCAGCTCAATGATCGGGAACGGCAACCAGAAAACATTCTTTGCATTCCCAGCATAAACCCTTGAATACCCATTGTTCCAGAAGAACACATCCAATGTTGTTTTTTTCTTTTTATGAAAAAACTTCCTTCTATTTCTATGATTCTGTTGGCTCCACCAATTTTATTTCTTTTAGGAGACATCAAGCTATTTGAACATACCTCCTTCAAGTAGTTATTCCAGTCTACTGTCCTACTATGGCTGATTTCCAACTGAAGATGGCAAAATTTAATTGACATCAATTTCTGACACCACAGATAGATAAAAGGAACGGCACTGAGAAAAGAAAGACACAAGCCTTCAATTCATGTTTCGGTTCTCAATTCTTTTCTTTTCCAGCAACAGCATACATAATAACGCCGTACAGGAGCTTTGTTTGAGTCAAAAGTTAACTTCGTCAAATGATTTTAAGAGCAAAGTCAACTGCTAGGAATTATTCCTTTGTCCTGAAGAAATCTTATGGCAGCTTCTTCGTCATTACGTAGTTTCCAGATTGTATAGGCCATCATACTAAAAGAAATGGCGAAATATGGCAAAAAAATTAACAAGTGAAGGTATTTCAAACGAAAACTGGAAATCTCGAGTCACAATATTTGGCACGCTGTTGTAGCATTGTTTACTTTTCACTTTTTCTTCATTTTTAACTGACATCACTCTAACGGAAAAGTACCTAAATTAATTATCATGACTGCCAAAAAAGCCAGTATTCATTTACTTCTTTAAATATATTTAAAAATATATCTGGTTTAAACTGAATATTATAAAGCCTACTAAGGTAAAATTGACATTCTTTTCCTATTTTTGTGCTATATTTGAAGATTTTTTTTTATCTTTCTACAAATGCAACATGGAAAATGACCAGATACAATGAATTTCACATTAATGGCATTTAAAATTTCGAAATCAGACAGATTACCTTTTCCCGAAAATGCTTCAACTTTGCTTTTTGAGCAGCTTGTTGTTTTTCCATCATTTTCTTTTGTTCTATAAATTACAAGACACACAGAAGTTAAAAATGAAGTAATTACACATTAAATAATTACATCAACTTAACATTACTTGATTACATATTTAGTCATATATTCAGCCATTTTTTTAAGGGGGAAAAGAGAAAAAATACATACACTACCTGCCACTTACTAAACTCATGGGTCAATACAATCAGTCGCTTATTATATCTCATTTTTCCATGTATCAAAACAAATGTATACTAATCAATAAAAAACTCATCATCTGTTAAATGCATCTTAATTGTTTATAAAATTGAGATAGGTAAAAGATTAATTCTTCAGATATTTTCTACCTTCCTCTGGTCTCTTGCCTCAGAGATATTGTTTTAGAGCTCTTTGTCCATCAGAAGAAGGAAGAAGATACATCATACTCAGAAGGGGCAGAAATTTCTTAAGCTTAACATAAATTCTCTAAAGGCATTGTAAATGAGTGAGTATTTTTCATGAATACCAGTAAATAGGACGTGGAAGTGCATATTATCTTTCAATGTTTCCAGGTTAAAAATGCTCCGTTTTGGATACACATTATTCTTATGAAGAGTTCAAAATAAAGTTCACAAAATACTCCCTAATATTACTGTACATTAACAGTCTTTAAACGAAATGGCAGTAGTAACTGTGGGCTTTAAGAAAAAGCAAAGAAAGCATTGGTAATACCTGTAATCATAACTTTCCACTGGCAAGGGACAAGTATTGAAATTAAATAAATCATTGGAAGAAATGTTTTTTAATATTTGTTGTGGACTTAAAAACATTTTGAAAATGTTTAAGCATAAGGAGTTAAGCCTGAAAGAAAAGAATAAATTATTAAAAGATCTTGACATTGTTGGTAAGCGCAGTCAGGAAAAAAACTGCATTTAGGCTGGGAACTTCCCAAACAGCATTGTGTAATTTACTTAAACTAAGAATTATAACTGATGAAGAGCTAATAAAAAATGCAATGCCTTAAAGAACTGAAAAAAAAAAAGAAGAAGAAGGAAAATCCAGAGACAATGGAAATGCTTTCTCAACTGGTTTCAAGCTTTGAAGTAAAAAATGTTCCATTCTACTCTGTTTTGGGGGACCGTTGGCGATGGTTATATTTTTTTTGCTAAATCAAACAGCAAACAAAAAATAAGGCAAAAGTTGTCATAATATACAGTACAATATTCAAATCTCTAGTGTATGAATTCAAACATTACAGACAATATATATTATTGTATGGTAAACATCAGAGCAAGTCTGCATAACACATAAGGTAAGAAACAATTATGCATTGTAAAATAAATGTATTAGAAGTCCAGTAATTAGTTCAGTGGATGGAAATTAACTATTAAAGGAACAGGATTTTTGAGGTAAGAGAAAATATTAAACATTTATTTAGTATATTAAAAAAATAATTGATTTTACAGAATGTGGTTCAGGTGGCAGTACATTCATATTAATAAAAACATACCTTTAGTTTTTTTTGGAGGAGAGGAGTAAATAAAAATTTGTGAATTCAATAAAACTCTCATGCAGTATTAGCACATAAATATTATTTAAGAAGATATGCTGCAACATAACAACACTACAATTAATATCTTATAGAAAATCAGATAGGCCAGTTGACATCAGGGACACATAATGACTAATTATGACACTAATTATCGCATTCATATCTTCAACAAAAAATCCATTACAAGAAGCATCCATTACAATACATAAAATCCATTACAGTGTTATGTAATTACAATGTTACCAATCCATTACAATGTTAGCAGAATAAATTTAATGAGAGTGATTTTCTTAACCATTATTTATATGTTAGTCACTACAAAACAGAATTGCATGAACAGGTTAATTTTCAACTGTGTATTTTCATTATACCGATATAACTTTGTCCTTTTAAAGTCAGAAGTAATATTTTAATAGGTTGCACCAGGTGAGGATTACAAAATTACTTCTAGTGGTGATGTTCAATTTTACCAGATAAAGTGATGCTCTTGTAAGTAGAGGAAAAAGCTGTTCATCATAACTGTTGGATAACACAAAAGAAATCCAAACTATATCTTTTTAAACTCTGTTTTTTACTACGAACAACAGAATTAAAATATTTTCAAACCAAACTTATTCTAAAGATATATTAATAATATTGCCATTCAAGAGCAACTTCAAGATATAAAAAGATAATAAATAGGTGGCGCTTTGGTAAACATTTACAATTGGGTGCCTCTTGTTCTTTTGGCGATTCTTTTCTGACGCCAAGATCAGAGCCGGAAGGCATAATTTCAAGATGGCCGCTACACAAGAAGTCAAAGAATTGCACAAACTCGGTATCCATGTACACATCGATCCATTTTCATTTAAAAAAAAATCCCAGTATTGCACAATCTAGGCATTGTGCACTGCCTTAACTTTGTCCATGTACACATCGATTTATTTTCACTTTAAAAAAAAAAAATTAGGAAGCTAAAACAAAGTTAAAACTATCATGGTAACCAGAAATGGTATTTAATCGCAAAACTGAATAAAATTTGTCACTAATTGAAAGGGCATCCAATTCTACATTAAAACCGGCACTTTTAATCACATTAATAATGCAACAGGAACCATCAATATGGAACATGATGGAAGCTATGGAATCAGGAGTCTCGGAAAACAAATCTAAAATGTAAAGAGAAGGGAAAAATTATTTAGTACATAAGACTAATTTAAGGTAACAGTCTCCCACGGTCTGTTCTCTTCGGACCATCAGGAGGGTTCACTCGCTGCCATGACTTTCTTTCATCTTCTCAGCTGGCACAAAAAATGATTTGTTCTGATGAGGCTGATGCTCTTCTTCTCTTGACAACAATTTTTTCCTCAGCAATGAAAAATATTCCTTACTCTCATCCAGCAACCCAAGAGGACCACCAAGAAGGAAAGTGCCTCTTAGAGGAAATGTTGACAAAGATCTACCAGAAGTTAGCAAAAATCATTCCTTCTTCCTCATTTAAGTCAATAACACAAGCAACTTCTCACTCACATACGTCTTTATAATTTTCAAAAACAACATTCTAATCATTAGTCTTGTCACAAGCCCCAGTTTAACAAAAACACAGGCTGAAAACCCAAATTTTTGGCCCCAACAGCAAAAGTATTACAGTATACAATTATTAGCTTCACCGTAGGGTCTCACTTCTACAAAGCACATATGTTTTTCAAATCTATTCAAAATGTAAAGTCACCTTGAAACTCCTTTTACCAGATAAAGTTACAGATAAATTCAGTAAATCAGATGCTGCTTAATGCTTAGATAAGAAAATACTTTTGAACAATTCTATGTACAAAATTCTTTCTAATATATAAAGTTTTACTAAGTTACAAACTGAGGGGAGGATTAAACTGAAATAAATTACCAAAACAATAACGTTTAAACACCACATTAGTGTAACAAAAAAAATCAAAATTAAAAATTAATAACGTTAAGGGCCATGCAAACAAAGCACCAACAAATTCAAAAGAATAAAGCCAAACACAAATTAAATTAAATTTTTCAAACAGATATTAAATAATTCAGTTTCACCATAAAAGTTAGTAAGATTAACATCACAAAAATTAAATCAAACTTTTAAATAACCACTTTAAACAAAACTGTCAGTTACAAAAATTAACATTAATCAAATTAGGTAACAACTTACACAACAAAATCTGAAATCTAGATCCTAATCTTGAAATATTAATTTATTGAGGAGGCATAAAATTTTTAATAGCTTCCAACATCGAAGAAAAAATATTAGAGTATTACAATAGAAGAGAAACACGCCAATGTAACAATCAAATTCACTGAAACAACCTTGTATTTGGCGTACATTTACTAAAAACACTCAATCGATTTCGAGGGCAGCTACAGGTCCCTCCTCATCAGGGGAACAAAATATCTAGAAAGGGAAAGAAACCTCAGTAATAGCTTTTTATACCCTCGGGTAGAACCACGTGCGAGGAGGCAACGCCATTCGCGCGTGGTTTGCCAAATAATAATCAAGAATTATTAACATAATTCCTGATTATTATTTTTGCCGATAGATGGCATTGCCTCCTCGCACCTGGTTCTACCCGAGGGTATAAAAAGCCATTACTGAGGTTTCTTTCACTTTCTAGATATTTTGTTCTCCTGATGCGGTGGGACCTGTAGCTGCACTCGAAATCGATTGAGTGTTTTTAGTAAATGTATGCCAAATACAAGGTTGTTTCAGCGAATTTGATATTAGAGTATATTTAAAGATGCCCCTTGGATTATCGCTAAGTTGCTGTTTCATTTATCTCCAAGTTGTTTCATTTATGGTAACCTGAGTAGGTGAATGTCATGGAAACCCTAATATGACGTAATTGGTTGCGTGATTGTGGTGAATTTGAATGATGTGAAAAGATTTGTAACGGCTTGCGTGTTGAATGTTGGTTAGGAGCTATGCTGGTTATTTTGTGGTTTACACGGTAAAATGGCTGAATGTGGTAAGATTAGTTTGAATTTCTGTACGATTTGGAATGCAAGGCGAAAAAAACCATTAATTGACTGGTATGTAAATGAAGGTTTACTCAGTAGCCATTATAAATGTTCTGTTTCTATGCAGGAATTGTGTATGGTCAAATGTCAAAGGATACCGGCACTATGGAGGATATTTTCTACTTCTATTTTTGTGAATTTATGTGGTGATGCCAGCTTTTGAATGTTGCTTAGGAATTTTGTTTGACTGAAGACACGGAAATTTCTAAATAAGGTAAATGGATATTTCCTCTGTGTAATGCTAAGATGAATTTCCTTCTTTAAGTTATTTCATTGTTTGATTTAAAATGTAGTTTATTGAGATTATATATTTTTTGTTTGGCTCTAGTGTAAATTAGCTGCTCCTTTGACTTTTTAAGTGAAAATAGATCAATGTGTATAAAGTCAAGGGGGTGCGCAATGCCAAGTTTGTGCAATTCTCTGATGATTTTTTTTAAAGTGAAAATAGGTCGATGTGTATATGGACACTGAGTTTGTGCAATTTTTTTATGTTATTTTGGCTTTGTGTAGTGGCGATTTTTGGTACAAAACTCGCCGCTACACACAGCCAAATAACAAGTCAAAGAATTGCACAAACTTGGTGTCCATGTACTGCCAAAAATCGTCAATTTTTGCCAAAGGGCATCTGTAAATATATTTTTATCAATATTAGTTTTTTTATCCAATCGTCACTACATACACTAAGATAAGTAGGATTCGAGCTTGTCTCGATGAAACTTGCTGCACTATTTTGCGCTTCCCTACAGATGCTCTTCGTTTGGATGCGACATTCACTTTCTGGATTAAAAAAATGAAATTTGTGGTTTACAATGAAATGTTCAAAGCCAACATGTCATAGTTCATCTGACTGATATGCCTTCAACAATCCATGTAAATAATTATTCCTTCTATAACATTTTTCTAATGACAGCCAAGAGAGATTTCACCAATCGATCACAAACTGCAACTAAAAAGCATTCATTGGATTCTCTGCACAATCTGCAGAAAACCCATTGTTGTGAAAGAACCCACTCAGCATTGCTTTTTCTCTTAGTGAAAAAGCTTTCATCTATATTAACAATCTTGACACTTCTGTCGATTTTCCCTGTCAGCCGAAATATTAAAGCAGCTGTACAAACGTCCCACCTATAACTGTTCCAATCAATAGTTGTATTATGGTATAAGTTTGCAATTCACAAAATTCAATTGATGTCATCTCCTGACACCAAAAATATATGAACCTTACCATTGTGAGGAAAGGGATTTTGGAACTTTCAAATTAATTTTGCTTTCACAATGCATTTCTCTCACTACAAGATCCTTTCCTGCAATATCATTTGTTCAAAACATCATTTCATGATCTTTCAAGCACAACTGTTCATTTTTAATGGTGCTTTTCATTTGAAATAACTCAATCGCAGACTTTTCATCCATGGGCAGTTCCAATTTGTGAAATCCATGGCAAGTGGGAAAGAAACTCTTGTGAATTTTTTTGCAAGAAATTAATATATTAATTTCTTGCAAAAAAAATTCACAAGCCAAAATGAAACTGAATTTGTGATTTGAGTGAAACTGAACTTGTGAACTGTGTTAGGTTTACAACAATTAATTAAGCATCACTAGCTTCAGTAATAGTTTGGTGATTTTTTGCAGCCCCCGGGAAACAGAGTAGTACCAAATGTTCTTATGCTAGGAGAAAATTTTGAATCGACTGACAGATGGCTCACATGTCAAAAAGTGAAAAATAACATTGTTCATCAAAAACTGAGTGGTGAGAAGGAAGAGGCATATATCATCCTGCCGCTGATTACTACACAAATAACATTTTACCAGGCTTGTTGAATGAAAACAAGCCACAAAAAATTTTAAATACAGAATAAACCAGACTCTATTACAGAATACAGTTCTACTCTGATATAAGTCCCCGGTTGCTCCCCGGATATATGTGGTCGCCAAATGTGGCGATATGTGTTCTGTGCTGGTTTTTGGCACGATTGTGTATTCCGCGATGGTTTTTAGCGGGATTTTTTTGGTATAGCAACCCTTTTGACGTTGAAAGTTGAGTGGGTGCCGTGGTTTTGTTCTGCGTTTGGAGTTTCGGTGTGTGCGTGGGAATGGCGTGTCTTAGATTGAAGGAAGTGCTAGGAGTTTGAAATTCTGTGATTTTTTTTTTTTTTTCAAAGCCAGTCGCTTTCTACATGGTTTCTCATCAAACATTTTTGGTGAGGATTTTTGAAGCCGAGCATGACGTGTCATAAGTCCGAAAGAATTTTGAATGGTAAGTGAAGCTATGCTTTTTTTCGTGTATTTCAGGAAATGTTAATTCATTTTCTAATGTATTTAATGAATATTGTATTTAAGATGATTGTGTTATTAATGAATTATTTCTTCGTGGTTTGTGTTTATGCTTACAGTATATATTTTTTAAAATTTATTGTTATTATTTTAGTGAGGTTTGCAGAATGTCATGATTTCTGCTTAGTGCCACGAATTCTGAGCGGTGCCATGAATTCTGCAATTCTCTGATGTTTTTTAAAGTTAAAACAGATTGCTGTGTACATGGTTTCTTGTCAAACATTTTTGGTGAGAAACTTCACACTTTTACTATGTAAATTTTTTGTTTTTATTTCGGACTTATAGAGTAAATTGTGTGTAAAAACGTGGTTTTTGCAGACATTTTAGACTTAAAGTCAGAAATGTAAACAAAAAATTTATATAGTAATGGCATGTCGTGGAGTTTCTCGCCAAAAATGTTTGGCGAGAAATTTGTCGCCAACCGGGGACTGATATAAGAGTAGTTCCCAGAATACTAACAGAACTCGCATTAATGTTTAAAATAAAAAGAGCAGATGGTTTAAGAAACTAAAGGAAAGAGTTACAATTTTACTAACGTGTGACATGGACCCAACATTTATTACACAGACAGCATTGGTAACTGATAAAAGAAGAAAACCTCAGTGTTTGAAAGAAGTTGAAAAGTTACTTCTAACTTACTATAGCAACAAAACTGCTAAATAAGTAGTATTTTTAATGGGGACAATGCACTGATAAATGAAAAAATAGACTTTAATTAGATAACTGTGCAGCACATACTCCTTTGATCTCTAACCAAAAAACATTAGAAGTCTCTCCATGCAAATACAATTCCAATATTCAGCCTTTAGACCATAGTATTATAAAAGTTTTAAATACTATTACAGAAAAGATGCTCAGAAAATGAGAAACATTATTCAGTCTTGTGAAAATGCAAACATTTTGAAGGAGATAACTATGTTTCAATGTTATAAAACTGCTGATCAAAACATTACCAACAGTTTTCACAATCACATAATTCAGTTAAGTTTTTTATTACTATTATTTTATTTTCTCATTTAGAACGAACGTACAGTATAATCCAGTAAGTTTTTAACTTCTATTATTTTCCTTTCTCGTTTTGAATGTACTGTGTGTTTTAAGTTCTTATTTTAAGTTTCAAGTTCGTTTTTTCGCGACTGAATTACGGAGACGAAAATATAATATTCTTACATGGTGAATATCGACATTTACCGATGTAATCAGAAATAAGAGTATTTGGAAAATATTTCGGACATACACCAAGCGACTATGTGAATGTTGACATTCACCGGTGAAAGTCGACATTCTCCATACTTCGGTGTTTCACCGTAACATATACATTTAAATAAATGAGACGCATATAGAACTTTTATGGCAGCAACACGTTCGAAAAGCATATCAATAATTTTCAGTGACTCAGAAATTAATATATAAATATTAACGGAATAATAAAACAACAAACAAACTAAATTCGTGTTTTAATTTAAATTAAAAAGAAAATACAATTTACTTACTTTGTAAAAGTTTATTCCTTTCACTCGACACTGATGGAGGTTTGTCCATCGAACTTAAAATTGACCCTAGCAAGTCACTCATGATGATCACTAATAAATATTTCGAATAACAGATAATTTTACAATTCAAACATTATCAGCTGGGAAAATAAAAGGCTCTAGTGTAGAATTGGGTGCCCCTTTGATTGGCGACAAATTTTGTTTAATTTTTGGCGATAAAACGCCATTTCTGGTTATTATGATAGTTTTAACTTGGTTTGCTTCCATTGCCGTCACTTTAGGGTTACCGTTACTCTGTTTTAACGTTATATGACGTCATCGTTGTTACTTTCTTAAATATAAATTTTATTGGTTGTTTTTGTGATTACGTGAGTAATTTATGTAAAATTAAGTGTAAATTTTATTGGTTATTTTTGTGATAGCGGGAGTAATTTATGTAAATTATATTGTTTGTTTTTGTAACTGCGTAAGTATTTCATTTTACTTTTAGTTCCCCGCTTGATATTTTACGCTATCGTTCTCCGTCATCCAGCAAAGTAGTATGTCTGGGAAAATTAATATGCGTTTTTTTTTTTAATTGGAGAAAAACGGTAAGAGAGCTATTATTGATTGGTGTATGCATGAAAGTTTGATTAGTTCTCGTTATGTTTGTCCTGTTTGTATGAAAGATATGCGTTTGATCGATAGAAAGGATAGATCGGATGGCTACGAATGGATTTGTCGTGAAAAAGGTGTGAATGCTCATCATTGTAAGAGGTCAGTGAGGAAAGGTACCTGGTTTGAAGAGAGTAATATGAGTATGATTGAGATTTTAATGTTTTCGTATCTATGGGTGTATGAAGCTGGTACGAATTTGATTATGAATGAGGTGAATGTGAAATCGAATAAGACTGTGGTTGATTGGCGTAATTTTTGTAGAGAAGTGTGTATGGATGTATGCGTGAAAAAGAGTGAAATGATTGGAGGTCCTGGTATGGTTGTGGAGGTTGATGAAAGCAAGTTTGGTAAGAGAAAGTATAATAGAGGTAGACGAGTGAATGGTAAATGGGTGTTTGGTGGGATTGAAAGAGAGAGTGGAAAGTGTTTTTTTGAGGTTGTGGAAGATAGATCGAAAGAGACTTTGTTGGAGGTTATTAGACGAAAAATTCTACCTGGGACGACAATTATTTCAGACTGCTGGAAATCTTACGATTGTTTGAATAGTAAAGGTTTCCAGCATTTATCTGTCAACCATTCGTTGAACTTTGTTGAACCAATGACTGGTGCCCACACTAACAATATTGAAAGTATGTGGAGCCAGGTAAAGCGGGAGTTCCGAAAACACAGTGTCCGGCAATCGTCGGAAGATATTTTCGATTCTTATTTTGCGGAATTTATGTGGAGGAGGCGCTACCGGAATCAGACGGAAGCAGATCCGTTCCGGGACTTTTTAAATTGCGTGAAAGATTTGTATGTGCCACAGTTCTCCGACGATGCTGAAGAGGATGTCGAAGTAACGATCTAGGTAAGTTCTGTTTTTTACGAATTGTAAACTACATCATCTAGCTCAATTCGCGTTTTATGACGTAATATTGGCTACGCCTGTTTGTAAAAGCAAGTTGTAGTTAAACTGTAGCTTCATTTTTGAAGAAATGTTAAATTCTATTTTAACTGAGTTGAAATGTTAGGTTTATAATGTTACTGCGGGAGATATTTTTTATGATAAAAGTTTATTCAACTGTCTTTTTTTATGTGAAAAGAGATCACTGTGCACATGGACAAAGCCAAGGTTGTGCGATGCCGAGTTTGTGCAATTCTGGAATTTTTTTTAATTGAAATAGATGGATGTGTACATGGGCAAAGTCAAGGCAGTGCGCGATGCCGAGTTTGCGCAATTCTCTGATTTTTTTAAGTGAAAACAGATCGATGTGTACATGGGCAAAGTCAAGGCAGTGCGCGATGCCGAGTTTGTGCAATTCTCTGATGTTTTTTTAAGTGAAAATAGATCGATGTGTACATGGGCAAAGTCAAGGCAGTGCGCGATGCCGAGTTTATGCAATTCTCTGATTTTTTTTTAACTGAAAATAGATCGATGTGTACATGGGCAATGTCAAGGCAGTGCGCGATGCCGAGTTTGTGCAATTCTCTGATGTTTTTTTAAGTGAAAATAGAACGACGTGTACATGGGCAAAGACAAGGCAGTGCGAGATGCCGAGTTTGTGCATTTCTCTGATGTTTTTTTAAGTGAAAATAGATCGATGTGTACATGGACAAAGTCAAGGCAGTGCGCGATGCCGAGTTTGTGCAATTCTCTGTTTTTTTTAAGTGAAAATAGATCGATGTGTACATGGGCAAAGTCAAGGCAGTGCGCGATGCCGAGTTTGTGCAATTCTCTGATGTTTTTTTAAGTGAAAATAGATCGATGTGTACATGGGCAAAGTCAAGGCAGTGCGCGATGCCGAGTTTGTGCAATTCTCTGATGTTTTTTTAAGTGAAAATAGATCGATGTGTACATGGACAATGTCAAGGCAGTGCGCGATGCCGAGTTTGTGCAATTCTCTGATGTTTTTTTAAGTGAAAATAGAACGACGTGTACATGGGCAAAGACAAGGCAGTGCGCGATGCCGAGTTTGTGCATTTCTCTGATTTTTTTTAAGTGAAAATAGATCGATGTGTACATGGGCAAAGTCAAGGCAGTGCGCGATGCCGAGTTTGTGCAATTCTCTGATGTTTTTTTAACTGAAAATAGATCGATGTGTACATGGACAATGTCAAGGCAGTGCGCGATGCCGAGTTTGTGCAATTCTCTGATGTTTTTTTAAGTGAAAATAGAACGACGTGTACATGGGCAAAGACAAGGCAGTGCGCGATGCCGAGTTTGTGCATTTCTCTGATGTTTTTTTAAGTGAAAATAGATCGATGTGTACATGGGCAAAGTCAAGGCAGTGCGCGATGCCGAGTTTGTGCAATTCTCTGATTTTTTTTAACTGAAAATAGATCGATGTGTACATGGACAAAGTCAAGGCAGTGCGCGATGCCGAGTTTGTGCAATTCTCTGATGTTTTTTTAAGTGAAAATAGATCGATGTGTACATGGACACCGAGTTTCTGCAATTCTTTGGTGTTTTTCGAGCGAATACAGATCGGTGCGCACATGGGCAAAGCTAGGTTGTATGTGATGCCGAGCGGTAACGTAACATATTTTATATGCAATGTTTAATGTATCATTTGTGTATTAAATGTGCATTGCTGTTTTAATTGTAAATTATATTATAGACGTTTTTTGTATTTAAATTTTATTTTAAATTGTTTTGTTTTGATATGTTAATAACGCTTTTCGATTTAAGATGAATATCGATAATCCGACAATCTACTGTACCAAACAATCTACTGTACCTACACTACCAAAAGTGTAAACTTTGACCCTATAAATAACTTTTACGTTATCATTTAATATGTAGTGTTTTCTATCGTAATTGCACTTGATAATATTAATTCATTAATAATATGTGTGTGAAGCATTGCTTAGTGCTCGAAATTTGAAGTATTTATTTTCTTATCTTATTTTATCTCATTGTGAGAAATTAGATTTTTTTTATTTATTAGTTTGTTGAAATGTAGTATGCCTACGGAAAATATGATTTGATTTAGGGATTTAAGAAACAGTGATATGAAAGCTGTGTATGATTTTGATATGGAACAAAAATATTTTTCTTTTTTTATAAATGTAAAGTTTAAAATTTTTAGAAAAAAATGAAGATTGGCTGCTTATTAGTATGTAAGGGATTGAATCATCACGTAGCAGTAAGTAATAATAATATCAATTATAAAAATGATAAAATTAAAGTGTTCCATAATATGAATTTAAATTAAAAAAAAAATTTTTTTTTTTGTTTAAATGTTAAAGCTTAAAAATCTTTGAAAAAACTGAAACTGTTTGAAATATAAGTATGAGAGGCATCGACGATGCTTACCGTTTTAATAATTGGTAGAATTAATTTACTGCATCATGGTAATTTGAAATAAAAGCAATTTATTATACGTATTTCGTATTTCTATATCTATAGAGAATACATTGTGACGTCACAAGCTTAGTCCCACCCATTTTTGCGCGTCACTTAACTCCGCCTTCGCAATTTTGTTTACGCAAAGTATTCTAAGCTTTTACCATGCCTTCCTGGCGCCGATATTGGCGCCAAAAAAATCGCCAAAAAAAGCAAGGGGCACCCAATTGTAAACTTTTAGCCTTAATAAAACTGCATGTTCTTTTTGTTTATTTTTACAATTTTCACGAAGACGGTTATGGCGCCTTTTTATTGAGTATTGGAAGGTAGTGCGAGTTAAACTTGAGGCTTAGCTACAGTGCAAGTTCAACGCGGAAATTTTTTAATAAAATTCAATAATAATAATAATAATTTCTAATTTAAGTCGGCATAAAAACTATAATTTTAAAGGCAAAAATTCTAGAGCATTTCTGCCAAAAATGTTAAATTTAAAAAACTAATAAACTATGCATAAATATAGAGGAATCATAATTCTAAAGATTAGTTACTTAAATAAAAGCAATCCTGATAAAAAGCTTAATAGTTGTTTTATATAAATATTTGCTTGAATATAAAGCATCATTAATACTCTTTATGGATATGGGATAATATAAGAAGCAGAGTTTATGTATCACAATATACACTATTTTCCCTTAAGAGCGTTGAAATATCCTAATTAATATTTTTCTCATTTTGTAATATTAAGCGCCAAAATAAAACAAAAAGGAATTTCATTTGCCTCTGTATTTTTAGCAAGAGAAGAATTAGTTTATATTGTTACGAAATAACCAAGCGCTGTAAGATAGCTTCACGGCAAAGCAGGTTTAGGGTTGCCAGAAAATGGCAAGGGAAGGCAGGTTTGCCATATTTGGCGAGAAATCACCCACTTGGCAACAAAATTGGCGATATGCCATAGATGGATGGAGAACCTTCCGGCACGAATTCTTCCTGGTTTAGCCCAGAATGTTCTCGAACACAAGCCAAAAGCTATTAAACCCAGCTGGTACGCGGAGAGGCTACACGTTTTTGAGTTATGCTAGATACATACACACGTACGTACAGGCGCCATGAAAAAATTCTCTTCTGCAACCATTTTAAATCAGTTCTATAATTCGTTTGGGGGAAAAGAGGCCTTTATTCTGTCCTTACGTATAGATGTCACTCAAAAACATCGTTAAATTGCATTCGATAGGAGTCAAAATGGATATTTTCTTTGAAATGTGATAACCGGAATTTTTCGTGTATACAGTACTTCCTTTACTTCGTACATGGAAGTAAAAATGGTAACTGCATAGATTATTTCAAGAACATATTTAATTTATTCATTTAAACGTGAGTTCTGTTTCACATAGACTTGCACACTTTTTGCATCTGTTAAGAGTAATAGTTTTATGAAAAGACGAATATTAAAATTTACCAGGAAAGTTACACAAGCAGATAACACTACTAAAATTTTTAGATCACAAAAATTTAATGCAGTTTAAAATGAGATGGTTTAATTCTTCTTAAGTATACTTATCTAAGATTTTTACCTATCAATTGGTTTTGCATTAATTATTATTTGACAAATTAACTGTCAAAGAACTGATAGCACAGATGACATAAAATATCTGCAAATTAAGTTTATCACCATTAGTAAATTTGTTAAATTTATCATCAGTAGTACCATTCACTATTCTGTAACTTCTATTGAAATGTTTAGATTCTTTTCCAATAAATAAATTTTTCAATTGTTGCGACATCTTGAATTATGCATTACTAAATTTAAATCGCGTTACAGATACCAAATAAAAAAAAGCTATACATGTATCTATGCTTAGAATTCTGGTAGGAAAATTAAAAAACTAAGAAGAAACTGTAGATTCTTAAACATCTATTTTATTGTTGTACTTTTTAAACCATATACCATTTCGCTTATTTTAAGGCCAGTGAGTGAATAAAACCCTCAACACTGGTAATTTGACTTGAACTGCTGAACAACTGACTGCATAGATATTTTCATGTTTTTTATGTGTAATGTGAATAACAGCTAGCGTCTCTAAGAAAATCCTCCATGAACATATACCCCCCTTTTGGCGATACCTCTATCTTCTTCGCCGTATTCAATTAAATTACAAAATTTAAAAAATCTAATGTGTATACCACATGACTTCCTTGTACGGAATATTAAATTATACGCATTTTGCATTTCATTTAAACTTATTGGATTGAATTAAATGTATTTCGTCAATAGCGCATAAACCACAACAGAATTAATGAATTCTTTAAAATTCACTACATTGTTTACCATAGCGACTCTCTGGCGCTAGCTTCACTTAATAACAGCATTATATCTCTGGATATGGTTGGACTGTCATTTTATAACCCAGAATGCACAAAAATTATGTACATTATCTGAAGAATTATCTAATTGTTTCCACATGTTCTATTCAAATACATTATAATAAATCTAAAGCGATGTATAAAGGAAATTAAATAAAAAAAAGGAAACAGTTTTTTCACAGACGATTTAGCATTTTTTATTTAATTAATTCAGTTTTCACTTCGCGACAAGGCTAAAATACATTAAAAACTCAAAATATCTATATTAAAAATTACGAAGTAAATCTTAAATACTTATTTCCTCGAATAAATTCCAGACTGGATTAAACATGATTTAATTCACAATAATAAAAGAAGGCGTTATCTTTGTTGTTGCGAAGCTTAGTTTCTCTAGATTGGCAAGAAATCCACTATTCTCCTAAGTTTCAAATGTAAACAAATACGTCCGCCATGAGAAAAATGATTAGGCTTAGCCGCACTTAAACAACTTTTAAATTGTTGATAACTCTAGAAATCTTGTATGCAGATTTACTAAAGGCATAAAAACTTTAATCGGAAGATAAGAACACATAATTCAATCATTTTGAAAGCAAAAAATGCACAGTTTACCAATATATAAGAATAAAGAAATTGAGCTCGCTGAGCTGAGTAACAGAGTGTGTGTATATATATATATATATGTGTATATATATATATATATATATATATATATTTATATACTTTTGGTCCGTCAGATTACAACCAAAATGCGAGGTGCACAACTACATGTTATAGCAGCCCTATATACAAAATTTCAAAGTTCTGAGGCTACCCTTTTTTGAGTTATGCGAGATACATACATACATACATACGTACGCACGCACAGACGCCACGAAAAATTTCTTCAGAATCCATTTATTTTGGGGGGGGATTAGTCCTTTATTCTGTTCTTATGTACGAATGTCACTCAAAAACATCGTTAAATTGCATTTGATAGCGGTCAAAATAGATATTTTACCCAAAATGTTTCGCGATTACAATATTTCCTTTTTACTTCGTACAAGGAAGTAAAAATGATTGTATTATTTCCTTTTGTTACACAGAGGTTTTTTTGTCGCTTTCGTCTGGCTCCACCCAAAAAACATGATTTAAGTAAATCATACTGGCTTTCTTTAAGTATAAGGTAAGTATGTAATGCAAATTAGCAATTTTCGAAAGTGTAGTTCAATTCGAGTGGCTGAAAATCGCTGCGGATGCAGACGATGCTATGCAAATATGGTATGCTGCAGCGATTCACGAGTATTTGAACAAGTGCTAACTAGGCAGTTGTTGAAGACTCCAGGAGTCTGAAAGTTTTCAGAAAATTCATTTAAATAGTGATACGGAGTGTTTATAGCTTTAGAAAGATCATTTTTAATAATATTCGTGTTCCTGTGATTGAAAGAAGACAAATTTCAAACAGTAAGCACTAATGTGTTGTTGCTGTCGGAATGAAGGTGGGCAGTAAATCAAAGATGTCGTTCTTTTGTTTGGAGATCATTCGGTAATTTTTTCGAATGAGAAAAGGGTTCCAACAAATCAAACAATTGTTTTGAGAGCTGTGTCTGTACGGGAGTAGCCAAGGTGTTATCACCTTTTCTGAAACCGGTATTTTGATATATTAACCAAGTGGAATCAACGAGCGACCTCCACAGTTGTTACATCCATGGTTGGAGGTGTCACTTGGCAAGACAATGTGTGCCAGTACTATCAGCCGAAGGCTTTACATGAAGGGGCTGTAAGCCCGAGTACCTAGTACTTGTGTTTCACTACTTGTCCAGTAACTTTCCACTTTCAGAAGAGCAAGATTAAAATGGTGTCGTCAACATCTCAACTGGACTCTCTTGGATTGGTGTTATGTCTCATTCACGGGCAAGAGGAGATATACTCTGGAATCAGATGACAAGCGTGTAAGACTCTGAAGAGAACGAGCCATACGGAATCAGGCTCAGAACATTATTGAATGTCATCCATCTTGAATTAGAAGCATCCTGGTGTAGGAGGGAATTTCAGTGAGCTATCGCAGTTAGTTGAGCATCTTTAAACACGGTTCTGTGATGGCTGCGAGATGGTTTTTATCAAACCATCGAAACTAGGCCTGCGAAAATTTGCAAATATAACACTGATTTTTGTTGTTTGACTTCGAAATTAATGCTCTAGAGTTTTGTTCAGTTGAAAGTCAGATGGTGATTTTTCTTAAAACTGTTACTCATTAGAACGAGCTATTTCAGGAACACAAAGGAAATACGATAACAATTTTAAAAATAAAAAATAAATATAATGTTCTTTTCTTTAACATGTAGAGTAATTAGGATTTTTTTGGTAATATAAAAAAATAAAATAAAAGTAAGTAATTTAAGTTTAATTAATAAGTTTTATTTTAGTAAAATAAAAAAGGTGTTATAACTTTCGTCTGCCGTCATCTGTTTTCTTTCAAGACATAGTGAGAATTCGCTACTTCGTCTTCAGTAGGATCTACAGTTTATGCTCCCAAAAAAGAACAAAATGATTACAATGCTTGATCATTTGGATGCAGTGGAATTCATCAGTCTGAAGTTTGGTCCTGTTGAATATTTTGGCATTTCCCCTGCTGCAGTAATATTAAAATTTTTTCTTTTTGATAATCCTTACATACTGCCGTACGGTTATTACAAATGCAACTTTATCGTATACAGAATATTGCTAGTCAGGAGTTTGGAGCATGAAATTCAGATCAAATTTATAAAAAAGTTCCTTTTCTTTATATCCCATTTTCTTCTCTTAGGCAGTAAGGATGATCTGCGTTCCTTCTATGTCTTCCGCGATGGAAATATACTCTATTCAATGCAACAGTTTGATTGGCTTTTGGAATGGATTTATTGAACAATTCCAGAGTTCATCAAGGGTATTTAACTAAGATGGAAAACTTTCTAAGGTAAACTGGCTGGCATTTACATGAAAAAAAAATGCAGACAGTTAATTAGTCGAAATCTAAACCAAGATCGATTGGTTAAGCTAGGAGTTTGCATTATGAAATTGTTAAAAAAGTGTATCATCAACTTCTACAGCTTATGGTGAAGAAAATATAATTATTCTGGATTTTCACTAACTATATTACTTAAATTATTCTAAATTATCTTGTCAGTTAATTAATATAAGTTTAGAAAAATGTTTGGACAAGAATAAAGCTCTATCTTGGAGATACAGGTTTGGAATGGACATAATTCTAAGTAACCATCTTTTTGCCATGGAGTCTTATAAATATTTAAAAATACAAAATATTTATCATAAATGTATTGCTTTGCGAAATCAGGTTATGGATTATTACTTAGGAAAAATTTTTAGCTTGAAACGCTTGACCTGTAATGTCCTTTAATGATTTTGTAGTTAAATTAGCAATAGCGGGAATGGCATTATTTGGTTTCAGATTACGGGATAAAGAGGACAGTTGCAACGAAATTCTTTGAATTTGATCAATTATTTGTTCAAAGAATCAAAGTTTATCAGTAAATAATTAACATATTTCAGTGTTCAAAGTTATATTATGACATTTGCATTTTAAATATTTGTGTTTTAAAATTTAAATTAAAATTATGGATTTCAATCAAGAACTGTTCTATTAAAACTTCGACTAAAATAATGAAGAAAGTTTCACTTGAATTTGCAAAATTTTCTTTCATGTATCAATGTACTATTTTATGCATTCAATGAAACAAACATTTTTTTTGCACAAATTTATTTACTAGAACATACATCACATTATAAATTTAAATGCACAAACATGACAGATATGTAACATCATTTATAACGTGGCATTCTGTATTTCTCAATTCGTTGTTAAGTCTAAATACTAACATATGCATAGTTATTTCAAAATTCATTTGGAACATTTGCCCAACATTCAGAAAAATGCATTTAGGCAAAATTATGAACAAAAAGACAATACAAATCGCAGAATACATTTCAGTAAACAAATGTTATTCAGTACAACTTCAGACTTAATTCATGTATCTTTTTTTACTCCCCTCTGAAATGTATTTTCTTAAAAATTTGAAAGCATTGTGCCTATAAAAAGCGAAGAATGTTTGCAAAGCAATTCTGTTTTGTTCACCTTTCCAACAGCTCATGTTACTTCTCGTTTGATCGCAACTTTTCATATTCTTAGTAAAAAATAAAAATGCATCTTTTCCTTTTGTGTCTCGAATTTTTGTAAACAGCTTAAGATTAATTTTAATAAACTTTTGCATCATATAAAATTTACGTCTTTGGTTCAGTCTTTCTAGTATAAATTGATCACAGAATATTACATTAAAATATTTATTCAAAAACTGCTTAAATTTCCTTTGTAATATTATAAAGCTTAAGACACTTACGTAAATTCTGTAAGCATATTGGAATAAATATGTACATAAAATTAAACTTATTTTTTTTTATTTCTTGTAAAAGTTTTTCCGAAATTTCGGTAAATATTAATTTATAAATGTATATTTTCAGTTAGCAAGCGTTAGATTTTATTACTTTTTTCTTTGCTCTTCCTTCACTCTTTATCCGTCCTACTAAAAAATTATTTTATATTTTCAAAATGCCCTTTTTTCATTTATACAATGTTTAAACCTAATCTAGTAGCTTGGAGGCAAATTTAGTAAAAGAGCCTACCACTTAAAATCCCTGAAGTAAAAGATTCATAGAAATGTTTCGTTTAACGGAGTGTTGCGGGAATTCTTTGCCCGATCTGTTATCTTTTACAAAAAGGACATAAAAATTTAAGAGATAATATATAGGTCGTATATAAAAGAAATGAAATAAAGGAGAATGTGCATGAATGTAGGCACGTTTCTCGCACTGTGAAAAAATTAAATGTGAAATAAAATAAATGTGAATAATTGCACTGTGAAATGAAATAAAGGAGAATGTGCATGAATGTAGGCACGTTTCTCGCATTGTGAAAAAACGACGGTAGCAAGAGACATCAAATTTTGAATAACGTAATCCTCCACCCGAACATGGGCACCTGGAACCCTGAATTTTGAATTTGTTTTATTTTTTAATTCACGTTTTGTAAAACTTTAACGAATTTTCGATTAACGAACTCAACGATTTCAATGCGAGCAATAGCAACAATGAAAAAAAAAAAAAAAACTTCTAACACGGTAGACTGGCTGTCAGAAATTCTAAAAATGTGCTGTTTTTAAATATTTTGTTATATTGCCATTGGATTGAATTTTATACGGTTTAATTTTGAAGAACATGATATTTAATAAATAAAGGTAAAGCACGAAACGTTATTATTAAATATTTTCGTCCTTATTTTAAAAAAAATTAAAAGAGATTATCCTTTACTCATTTGATAAATTTGTCATTACAACAGATTTTAAACCATAACTTCAAAGTTCAGATGATACATTAATGTAATATATCAGATTTCCGTCTTTATAGTTTTACGCTGGTTATTTGCATGTATTATTATTATTATTTGAGAGCTGAGAAAAATGTTTTTCTCAGAATTCTTTGACTATGAAATCAATGCCAGAACGAAATACTACTAATTGACCGTACGTGACAAAATTTTATAAACGCTTGCAGATATTTTTTATGAGGTTTCCATGGGGTTATTAAATATTAGTATAAATTTTTTTACTTAACCCTTTAATGTTTCTTACAATAATGAAAATTTAATGAAACATTGATAAGGCACGAAAATTGATGTAAAAATTTCGTTTGAATAGTGCTAAGTACAAATTTAACTAAATATTCAGTGCTCATCTAATTGTAGATGTTTCATCCTCAAATATTTTGCAAATGTTTCATCATTTTATTCTTACGTGCATTTCGCGATCCTAAAAATTTAAAGCGTTTACAAAAATAAATGCTTTTGAGTTTCGCTTTGAAAATATAGCCACAACTCAATACAGCATTACTTCAAATATGCTAACCAACTGGAAACACATACCATATAGACATTCGGTACATTAATCACTTTTTAGACAAAATTAACCAATAGAATAATTTTTATCTGCTTAACTGTTTCCATTTCAACTAAAATACATCAATGGAATTAATTTTACTCAAGCCATTAAAATGACTCTTGTTTATACTTTATTGTAATTAAAAAAAAGTAAAAAAAATCATTTTAAAAATTAAAAAAGTATGTTTTATTTTGCTTAAAACAAAATGCATAACGCATTCAGAATTAACTGAAATTAAGCTACACATTATTTTTGAATTGATGTTAAGAGAATAAAATTATACTATTTATTAATATTCTAATATTATTTAAATTAATTTTTGTTATAATTCTTATTTAAATAAATATTGTAGGCCTATATGTAGTACATAATTGCTTTTCCATTTATGTTTATACAGTATCATAAATCATATTAAACGTAGTGTATGTTTATCTAAATTAATTTAATAGTTTTTAAAGACTATGCATTTAATTTAATTTTTCTTTTATGTTATTTTTAAGGCCGCCCAGACGGTATAGTGGTTAGGGGAGTCGGCTACGGTACCTGTTCCTTCATAGGAGGCAACGGTGGCGCTTAGTAGCGGCCAAGCCGAAGTCGGCTGAGGGCCCACCATTCGAAAAACAAAAAATTAAAAAAAAAAAAAAACTCCAACACGCTAGACTGGCTGTCAGAAATTCTAAAAATATGCTGTTTTTAAATATTTTGTTATATTGCCATTGAATTGAATTTTATATGGTTTAAGTTCGAAGAACATGATATTTAATAAATAAAGGTAAAGCACGAAACGTTATTACTAAATATTTTCGTAAAGAAAAGATTAACTGCAAGGTTGAATTTACTTGGCCAGCAAAGAGCAAGTAAACCGGATAACTGGAGTCACATATATTCATAACCCGGATGGCATGTCTTGCTGTTAAGTAATAATGCTTGTCTTTTCCTCTCAAGTGATTTTATTTTGCTTTAAAATTATTAGTATATGATGGAAAGTTAGCATTTTTACTACATTTTCCATACTTCTTAAAATTTTGAGATGTTATTTGAAATATATGAATAACTATTCCTCTTCAAGTACAAAAAAAAATTGAATTGTCTTTCAAATTTTTGATAAACCAAAGATAATGATAAAAATAAAATAAACTGCTGAATATACTGCAGTTTAGGAACGTTTTAATATGCATTTAAGGAAAGATAAAAAAAAATACAAGGGATAAATTTTAAAAATATAAACGAGAGATCTTAGTTAACATTTGCTATATACACATATAAAAACATAAACCGTTAATTAGAAATTCTTTAATGCAAAATGCATCTATTCTAATATAAGAACACTGAAAAATATGCTAATCATTATCAACATCATTATCAAAGTACATCAATAGATAATAGACTTTTTATGCATTAACTATGTAATATTTACAAGTTATTTTATTTATAGTGGAAGACATTAACATACACTTACGTGTTTGCTCATTAATTTGATGACGGAAAATCCATTCATAGTTAATTGACAGCAGTTATAAGATAGGAATATTAGAAATATCTTTTAAAACTCGTATGAACTATAATCAAGCAATAATTAATTTCCTAATTGATTTATAACTGTGAAGATATGTTTATTAGGTAAACTTTCCTAAAAATGTGAACTAATTGAAATCATATTCAGTTATGAACATGCATTATGTAATTATTTTAATCAGCATCTGTTTATTAAAAATATAATAATATAGCTTCTTGATGTAAAATAAACATTGTCATCTGATGTCTAGGCATGCAAAAACGTGTTTAAAGGTATCCTAAACAAGCTTTTGTTATGTTCACACATTACTACAGAACTACTCACGATATATTATAGACGAATATTGAGTCACAGTTTGCTATTCGCTAAACAATGAAAAGTGTTTCCGATATCTTTTTAATTTTAACAAATTAAAAATGTATCAGTTTTCCCAGATTTTCAGAAAATTAATGGAGTTAGCTGCCTTAATAGTGTTCCGACTAATTTTTAATTCTACCTAATATATAATACATGCATACATGTATAAGAATAAAGCTGAAAAATGTATGCAGTGACATACTGAAGTAATACGGAAAATAATTTTGTATTAAGTCATATAAAATTTATCAGTTAAAGAATATTTTCGTAGCATGTTCACGCGAAGAAATGTAGATTTTTGTAACACATTATAACATTTACATTAACAAAATTGGAAATAATTTTCTTATTTAATTTCGTATTATCATTTGCGTTTAATTGGGTTAATATAAACTTTTCTCATTGCAAACCGATATAATAATTAAATAAATGGGAATTTTAGTAAAAGTATTTAAATATCTAAACTTGACAATATCTACTTATTACAATATTGCATTCTGTGATATAAAGGAAATGTAGCATAGAAAATTATGCAAACTGATTTTGAGCATTTTATTGGTCATGTAGATAATTTAAGAAAAGGTTTTGGTTTGGTTATTGATTACGGCAAAGCACTCAGGGCTATTTGCCTAAGAGGAGGGATGCTTTCGCGGATGACATTCTAAGGAAAACTGGCTGGTATATACGTGGAAAAACCACGAAAACGGCCATGTAGCCAGCAATGTGTCCTTCCGCGGGATACGAACTTCGGATCTCGACAACACCTGCTTCTTCATAATAATGAGAATTGTGAAAATATGCATGAATTTTCGGATATTTGTTACATAAAGTATGAATTTTTGTCTTTTTTAGAGTAGAGAAAAACACTGAAATATATCACAGAAAATGTACATAAAGGAAAGGGATAAAAACGTAAATTTATGGCTTTGGAGTGATACTCTCCTTATATACAGGAGCAATAAGAGATCTAGCATAGTTTTATAAAAGAACACATTTATATAAATGTTAAAGTTTCTATTACTTTATAGGAAAATCAATTAAAAGATGGCATGCTAAAATAAAAAAAAAGTTCACTGGGAATAAGAAAAAAACAAATTCAAGGTTTTTCTTATTTGAGAGAAAAATAATAATTAAAATAATTTTAACAATTAGAGAAGTGGCCGAACGGTAAAGTCGCTGAATGCTGATAGTTCAGCTTGAGGTTCGAATCCCGCGAACGGGCTGGCTGTATGGGCGCTTTCGTGGTTTTTCCCTGTGTAACGTGTATACAAGCCCATTTCCCTTAGAAAGTTCTCCACTAAGGCATCCCTCCCTTTAGGCTGACAGCCCTCGAGGCTTTGCCATAATTATACAAACCAAATCAACATTTAAAGAAACTTTCGCAGTTCAATATTTATTGAATAAGTTTAACCATTTTAAAAATATAGAACATGGTAAAATAAATCAAACTGCATTATTTTATTTTTCTATTATTAAAAGATATCAACGATATTAGAAAAGAAAGAATTTTCTTTGCAGTAATAATACATTGCCACTGCATCAAAAGTATAAAAATGATAAGAAAAGAATTCGAAGTTTGTTTCTTGTTAGTATGCATGTTATTATATATATACACTGTTCCACACATTTCTTACATTTAAAGTGCTATTTTATGCCATTTTGCAAGATACTTAAAAGGCACTCGGACATGAAAGACTCTTAAAACAGCTGTTTTTCCCATCTGCTCTAATCAAGAGGAATTTCATTATGGTTATCAAGACGAATAACATAAAAGTGAATATATTTTAATACAGTGCTCTCTCTGCTTTCCACATAGGCAAATTTATGTGACTGAAAATAGAAGCAGTATTAAAAAAATAATTTACTTTTAATTGCAAGTCTTTGCAAATTATACTTAACTATATAACATGTAATGAATGGAAGTGTTACGTTTATTTTAGTCTATAATATTTCTACCTCAGTGATAATACTGGATTGGCAACAAAGTAATTTCGGTTTGCACAAACAGATAGCGTTATGTTCGTTTAGTTACATTTTTCTTTTATTATTTTTTCTTCTTTTGAGATTTAGCAGCTGAAACTTTTATAGACATAAATTCCATGTACTTTTTGTTTACAGCTGTCAGTTTACGGTCAGCTTTAACATGGGCAGCAAAAATTAACATTTTCGACATATTTTACTTTTTACTTCCTTGTACGAAGTAAAGGAAGTATTGTAATCGCGAAGATTTTCGGTTATCATATGTCAACGAAAATAACCGTTTTGAGTGCTATCGAATGCAGTTTAACAAAGTTTTTACGTGACATCTGTACGTAAGGATGGAATACAGGACTCTTTTTCCCAAAACGGGTTCAAAACGGATTTAAAATGAATTCAGAGGCGATTTTTTCATGACTTCTGCACGCATGTACGCCTGTATGTATGTATCTCGCATAAAAACGAATAGCCTCAGAACGTTGAAATTTTGTATATAGGACTGCTATAATATGTAGTTGCGCACCTCCCGTTTTGTTTGCAAACGGCCACACCAGTATATATATATATACTGTAAAAAACGAGCTTAGTTTTTTTGGTCAATTGCGCATTTTTGGCTTTCAAAATGATTGAATTATGGTGTTCTTATGTTTCGGTTAAGGTTTTTAAGCCTTTAGTTAATCTGCATGCATTAGTTATAGAATTATCAACAATTTAAAAGTGAGGCTAAGCCTAATTTTTTTACCATAGGAGCCGATATTTGTTTACATTTGAAACTTGGCAAGCCAGTTTCTGCACCTTCAGTGTCTTTTCGCCGGGTGGGTCCAAAAGTTTTGTGCATCGAAAAATCAGCCTTTTTGCTCTCTGGGCAAATTGCTTGCTTTTGCATAGAAACTCTTATTTTAATTGTACACATTTTTTAATTGTTTTAACTGTATTTGATGTTTTATATTTTTCTACATTTTTTATTTTCTATTAAAGGGATTTTGAGGTTTTATATATTTTTTCCTTGCCGTGAAATGAGAACTGAATTAATTGAAAGAGAAATACATTTCTAATGAAATTCGAGGAAATTAAATGAAATGGAGGGGGAAATGTATATAATTTAATCCCTGTGCAAGAAAGTCATGTGTTGTACACATCGGATTTTTTATTTTTGTTAACGCAAGAAAGCAGCTGAGGCTCATAAAGAGACAAGTGAAGTTTATGGTGCTGATTGCTTAACGGAATGTATATGTCACAATTGGTTTAAAACATCTCCCGCTACAGATTTTTCTCTTGAAGATGACCAACGTTCTATCTGACCTTCTGAAGTTGATGAGGACAAAATTAAAATCATAATTGAATCGAATAGTCATATAACAGTGCGAGAGATTGTAAAATAGTTAAATGTATCACACACAAGAACTGAAAATCACATGCGATGTAGTGAACTCGTTAAGAAGCTCGGTATTTGGGTTCCTCGTGAATTGAAAGAAATTCACTTAATCGATATTTCTGATACGCATTTCAAACATGATGCAATCGATCCTTGTTTGAAGCAAATCATCACTAATGATGAAAAATTGATTGTTTACTGTAACATTAATCCAAAAAGATCGTGGTCCGAGCATGATAAATCAGCATAAATCAAAACGAAAGCAAAATTGCATCAAAAAAAGATCATGCTGTCACTTTGTTGGGATTGCAAAGGTGTTGTGTATTTTGAGCTGCTTTCAAGAAACCAAATGATAGATTCATATGTTTTCTGCCAACAACTTATGAAATTGGATGAAGCAATTAAAGCGAAAAGGCCAGATTTGGCAAATCGCAAAGACATCTTGTTCCACCACAACAATGTGAGAGCTCACACATATTTAGCAACACGTACGAAATTACTGGAAATCGATTGGCAATGGACCTCGCGCCATCGGATTGTCATTTATTTCCAAGTTCACAAAATTTCTTAAATGGTTAAAATTTCGGTAATAATGATGACCACAAATTGCACTCGGTTGAGTGTTTTACGGATAAAGTTCAACAATTCGCGGAATCATGAGGTTATCAGAAAGCTGACAAGAGGTTATTGTATAGAGTCATTAGGATATTTTTGAAGCAGGAGACGTGAAAAATGAGCAATGTCCTCGCCGGGACTCGAACCTGGACCTCTCGAATACGCTCAGAGTGTGTTACCGTTATACCACGAAGGCATGCTGGTATAAGAAGGAGAAAATACCTTACAATTGAAAAGAATGGAAGATACTTGACTAATAAAATTTAATTTTTTGTATAGAAACAATTGGGTTTTATTTCAGACTAAAAAGCCAAAATTACTTTCTTGCCAACCCGATAAAATCCTTTATTAAAGCTAAAGAATGTTGATTAAAATCAACTGGGTGAGGTCTAAATTTTAGAACTCCTGACTGAACGTTACTTTCCTATACCGCCACTGTTTAATGGTATTTACCGTAAATATATTTATTTGCATTTTTATCTGTGGCTTAGTAATGGAGTATTCAATATAAAAAAAGGTTTGCAAATTTCGATACATCGGTCTGCTTGTTTGCTATCAGTTTATAAAGTAAATACGAGTAGATACATAATTTTGAACCTCAAACACTTCTACGAGAATATTTAGAAATACACGTTTTTAAAATTTAGAAGTAATTTCTATACTTCCGAATATTTCATTCCTTTCATTTAAACTTATGAAATCGCTTACACAAATTCCACAATAACTAGCAAACATATTCCTCAATTTCACAACTTTTATAAGTACAGCGATAGTTTCCATATATCTTTGCTTGCAAGTCAACAGCGTATTCAAGAGAAGTGATAACATAAAATTTTCTCTCGATACTAGGTATGACACGATGATTAAAAAAAAATCCCTGAATAACATGACACATAATACGATAATAAAATATAACATACTTATCTATCACAGGTTAATAACAGACGGATATATTCGATAAGATAGAAAAGATACTTGTCACAAGAAGTACACTTTAAGAACATCCATTAAATCACATCCACAAATAGAATTATAATGACTCAAGACAAGGAAGACAGTATTTTCAAACTTCTCACTGTTCTTTGGAAACTGCCCATACTGAAAGAATATGCAATATGAAATGAGTTTAAAATAAATAATTAATAATAGAGAGGAAATTTAGAGCAATACTCAAATAAAAGCACTATTACGTGGGTATTGGTTCGTAGTAGACTGAATGCACACACAACCGATGATAGCTTAATGAAATGAGTACTCGTACAGCTCTGTATGATACAGCACAATCAGTAGTTACCATTTCAAAGTACTAAGAAAGTTAAATATAACTCAATGCAAAGAGGAACTAAAGAGCGAAGTTCGCACGGAGCTCTCCTAATACTCCGAACTCAACTCGGAACTAAACAACGGAGACCTGATGCTCTTTCCGGTCTTGTATAGTTTTCCTTCAGCAGCCAAAATTTCCAGTCCTTTCGATTTCTCGAAATCTCTGGAAAGCATACACAGTTACAGTTACATAGGTTACACTAAAAATCCCAACCTTTGGTAATTTACGTCTCACTCTTGACTTAAATTTACGGTGAAAGTTCCCTTGGTTTTCCGTAATCGACGAAGCTAGCCAAACTATCATACGTATTGATTTTTTAAAGAAGTTTAATTTTTTAGTTGATGCTAAACATAATAGTATAATTGATGCTAACACCATGTTGTCTTCACGGGGAAAGGTTGCTTGTATTCTGCCGGATAATCGTATCTTAGGTACCTCCAAGTTTGATAAAATTTTCGCTGAATATTCAAAACGTACCAATCATTCATATATACCCAAAGAGCGACCGAATCATACTGCCTTTCACCACACTCAGACTAAGGGGCATCTGGTATTTTCTAAATCGCGTCGGCTGTCGCCTGAGCTCCTAGCTGGAAATCTGAATTTATCTAGGCACAGGTTATCGTGAGTCAGTCAAAAAGTGCTTCAGCAAGCCTCCTTCATGTAGTTAAAAAATGGCATCCTTGCGGTAATTATCGTCGCTGGAATGCAATCACTGTTCCAGACCACTATCCTTTCCCCCTTACCCAAGACTGCAACCAATTTTACAGGAAAATAGTGTTTACAACGTTAAACTTAGCTCTCACATATCACCAGATCCCTGCTAATTCAACCGGCATTAAAAAAAAACTGCTGTAAGAACTCTATTTGGTTTATCAGAATTTCTGTTTACGACTTTTGGCATACGTAATGCAGAGCAGACTTCTCAGAGGCATGTACATGAGTTGTCAAGTGTATTTAATCTTTGTATACTCAATTTGGATGATATTTTAATTGTTGTCAAATGAGGAACAGCACAACAGTTGTTTAGCAATGGACTATTGGGCAAGTTTTAGATCGCTTCATACAGCATGGATTGAAATTAAATTCAGCTAAATGTGTTCTAGTAAAATCCTCTGTGGTCATCCTGGGATGTCTTATACCATATTCTGGGATAAAACCCCTCCCCCCAAAAAACTCATGCAATAGCTGAATTTCTAAAACATGAAACTATGCAGAGTTTTGACGTTTTTTTAAATTTAATTATTAAATTAAAAAGAAATTAAGCTTTGCCAAAAAACATACCCAAACGTTGTCAAAACCAAGCTCCCTTGCATGAACTACTAAAAGACTACAAAAAAAAAATGGTGAACAGTCCGTTCCTTGGGACGATACTTTAACACAAGGATTTAAAGCACGACCTTATGAATTCGGCAACTAACTTACCATGTTCCTCATCAACAGCTATCACTGACTGCCGATGCTTCTAACATTGCTTGTCGGCGCTGTAGTAAATGTGTTTAAGTGTAAAGACTTGCAAACTCTAGCATTCTTTTCGCATAAACCGAGCATTAGTAATCGAAAGTATAGCACCTATGGCAGAAAGCTCGTAGCTAGAAAGAAAGCTATTCAGCTGTAAAGCAGTTTCAGTATAGTTTGCAGAGTAGAAATTTTACAATACACACGAACCATGAACTTTAACCTTCCCTTTTTCAAAAAGGTCTGATTCAGATTCCTTTCGGCAACTCAGACAATAAATATTTGTGTAAGTGAGTGAAATCGTGTTTTAGACATATCACAATTCAGTATGGATTCAGACATGTTACTGGATCCGATAATATTGTGGCTAACACCTTATTCCGGATAAATGAGATCCACCTAGCTTTTCCACTATGGCTATGAAGCAGGCTTAACATACCCAGCTTCCTGACCTACTTGCCAAGCTTAAAACATTACTTAAATTCCAACGTTCGCAAATGTGTCCTAACTTTACTGTGATGTTTGCAATGGAAAAGTTCGAGCCATACGTTCCAAAGAAGTTACGGTACTCAATTTTTAGAGAACTCAGTTTTTCATTCAATCCAGGTATTACAGCATCCTGTAAACTTATTGAATAACGATTTGTGAGGCAAGAGATATTAAAAGACATATCGAATTGGGAAAGGTCATGCATAGACAGTCAAAAATCGAAAATTCATCGATACACTCGTAGGCAAGGGTCATACGTAGATATATATGTACCTTGTCACCTTTATAGATCGTTCCTCTCATTGGTCTGAAGCGATACATGTGCAGAATACAAAGGCTTAAACAGCCAAACAGCCGCTCGCACATTTGTTATATTCTAGATTGTAAAATTCGGAGTTCCGAAAATTTATAACTACGGACCAAGGCCGACAATCGAGTCTCATTTAATTTCTTCGCTGAATAAGATTTTAGTAATTCGTCGCATTTGAACTTCCATATATCACCCATTTAGCAATGGACTATTTGAGCGATTTTACCGAACCCTTAAGCAAGCCTTAAAGTATCATCATAACACACGCTGAACAGAAACTTTTCCTAATGTTCGTCTTGGCCTCCGCTCAGCTTTCATAGAGGACCTTGTGGTACTTGTTATGAGATACTCTACGGACAACTTTGCCTTTACCAGGAGAATTCTTACAGTCCTTCAACCACCCTGTTGCAAACAGATCTTGCAATTTCCCCCCAGCACTTGTGCAATACCACGCGAGAATTATCCCCTACTTCTACTTCTGCACACATTAAACCTTTCTGTTTTACGCACCCCACCTCAGAGACTTGCACTCATGTTTTTGTGCGCAATGACAGAGTAAAGACACCATTGACAGAGCCGTATAAAATGGTCTTGTCAAACGTTATACTAAAGACTTCATGATTTTGATTAATGGAAGAGTCCGTTATTGGAAATGGCCAGCCTTCACTACTCAGTACGGCGTATCACCGACTGCAGTTATTCCTAGTGACAGTTTACTAACGACTTCGGTTATTCCTATTGACAGTTCACCAACAGTACCAGTTATTCCTATCGGTACCTCAACAAACCCGATCACTGGCTCAGAGGAATCATCAAGCGAATTCTTACCTTTGCCTCCGAAGAAAACTACGTGTTCTGTTAGAGTACTTAGATTTAATCCTGGCTACGTATCATGCGTCAGTACCTACAACACTGGGGGAGGGAGGTATTGTGAGGCGGTTTAACCGTAAATGAAATTTATTACTTACTTTCTAACTGTTTACTTAACTGCAGTATTTCATATACCTAAAACCATAACTTTAGTTACAAAGAAATTGCATGTATGTAACGGTAACCGTATCTGCATATCATTTAAGAGTGTACTTCTGCTCGTATTTGCATGCAAAAGTATGCATCTTTTAACTTGTTTTTGTTAAATATAAAACGCGTTATGTTGTGAAGACGACTACTGATTTATTTTACTAAGCGAATTTCTTCTCTTCCAATATAATCAACATGTGTTATAAAATAGAACACTATAGTGGTATACACGATATAGCACAGAAATATAAATTCAGTTATTTATTTAATCTCTCTGAGAATGCAAAAATTTCTGGCAGAATTTTTTTCATTTGAAGAAAAATGGACTCGTATCTGATCGCCATCGAAATCGATAGTCTTATTATTTAAAATCTACGCCGAAATAAAGTTGCTTATTTGCGTAATTTTAAGTTTTACATTGGCTTGTTATTCTTACAGTTTGATTCAATAGTTGTTTTTTAAAAAGAAATCCTCTGAATATTTTTGAAGGATATTAAAAAATATTTGTGTGAGTGAGTGAAATCGTCTACCAGTACAATAAATAGTAGCTTTTGTAAAGCTTCTTAGTTCAACAAAGCTTTTTTAAATTGAGAAAGAAAAATAATTGTATTTATAATATTTAATATGTTTCATAAATAGTGGAATTGCTTTGATGCATGGTTTTGCTATTTTAAAAATAATCTTTTGATAATGCATCTTTTTTAAATAAATGATATATTTTGTTACATATAAAAGTATGCCTGCATTATACGTAAGAAAGTTTCGATTTATGCCTGTCCATACTTACCTATTATTATTATAATGATGACAAATCCAATTCCTATAAGGATTGCAAGCATCTACGAATAAAAAAAAAACATGTAAGAAAACACCTTACGCAATTTGCAAAATTGTAAATTCTATCTAAAAACACTATTATTTTCGTCTTAGAAATTTGCTCAACATTTTGCATGAAATCTTAAGCGCATAGTGATGAGAAACTTGAAACAAAATTACTTTCAATCTATGAGCTATTCGGCATCAGAAATTATAATTTTTATCTAGGTCTAGCAGTAAAATTTAGGTGATTTATGAATTCTAAACACATTTGTAAAATACGATTATGAATTAAAATTTGCACTCGAAATTTTTAAGTGCGTAATAAGTATATTTTTATTGCATTAAATTATTAAACTGCTATTAGCTGTTGATAATTATAAGATAAAAACAATTTGTTCGTTTCTAATAATATTCGGTAAATTTCAAATTAATTAATTACACTGAAGCTTAATACAATTTTCATGATTCAAACTTAGTGTTATATCAAAGTTATTTTTAGAAATGATACATTACTTTACAATTTTTCCACCAAAATTTGCGCTTCAGTTTTCCAGCTTGTTTTCCAAACTCTGATGCTTCGTCGTTTAAGGCGTCTAAAGTAAGAAAAACATATACGAAACATATAAATAGATATTTAGAATTTGAGTACACATTTATTTATTATGAATCAATTAGTTCCAGAATTAAGACAATATTTTGAGTTAAATAAAGGCATTTTCATTGTTATTAAGTAAGAAATTTGATTAGATATAAATATCACTGTTGCTACATCATGAATAGTTACTATTTTTAATCAAAATATTTTTCTTCACTAAGTAATTTAATTTTCCCCGCATAATTCTGGAATGATAAATAAATGATATTTTATTTATCGAATTAGTATAAAGTACAC
>KK112234.1:114049-163312 GCA_000611955.2 Stegodyphus mimosarum | reverse complement strand
ATTCTCAGATGATGCTATCTTTGGGTCTCGGCAAATGGTTGGCTTTTCTCTTAGAGGAGCTAAAAACAGGACAGGTGCATAACGGAAAAGTACCCATTTCACGGTGAAATCAAAGATCCACAGATCTTGAAAGACATTAATCTGTAACAATAATTTATAAGGTATCTGGTATTTCTTTCTAGATGATTTTTAGATGCATTGGGCAAGGGATTAAAGCAACAGATACAAATCTCAAAACATTATATTTTTCCAAAGACCCGAACGTGTACAGATTTGAGAAACATTCCTTTACAGAATATAAGATTATGTAATATAATATACACTATAAAACTAATTTATAATATAATAGATTAAAAAAAATAAATATCTCAACACCATTAATAACGCCTCTCGTTAATATCACTACAAAAAACGTTCTTACTTCTTCGATCTGAGCATGGGTTTCTTGCATTCTTTTGTGGGCCACTTTATGTTGCACATTTTCTGTTTGCTGAGGAAAGTTTTGCTCTTCATCCTCCATGCCTCCGAAAGTTCCCGTTCCTGACCTATGGGAGAGGAAAAAGTTAAGGAAATTGACGCAGTGCTGATATATGTCACAGGCACAGAAAATTTAACAAGTTCTCTTATTTAATATACGTTGAATAGATTCAATTTCATAAATAGAATTTGACTAAATACATAACGTAATCTAAGATTTCGGTGTGACTGAAAATACACTCATGTCCAAATTTATCTTTACAAAAGTAATTATATTCTATAAATTATTGAATCGATGTAATAATTTCTGGAGGTAATGTGTGAAAGACAAGCCTAATTGACATTATCCAATCAAAAGTGATCAAAGGTTTCTGGTATGTAAATCAAGACTTATGATATGTAAATCAAAACGTCGTCTGATGTGAAATCGAGCACTTTGCTCAATGTGAATTTGTGCAGTACATCAGTGGATTTCAGTGTGTAAAGACTCAGAACGTTTCGTTATGGCTCCAACGTATTATTTGCAAGAATCTATGAACTGATGAATCATAAGCCGTTTAGAAGGGATAAACAATCATGGAAGCAGTGAGATGTGTCAATATTTCAAAACAGACAGTCTCGACCCTATGAAAAGAATTTTGACAGTCTGGAACTGTTGTAATGGATAAACTGCTTCTCAAAATTGATATCAAGCAAAAACTGTCCGGCATAACAGGAAATCTACTGCTCAGAGCTTACAGTCGCCACTAGAACTGTTGTATCACAGCAAACTATATACAGAAGTCTTAATGAAAAAGGCATTTATGCCAGAAAGCTAAGGAATGTATTTCACTGTCTTTACATAAAAAAAGATTGCTTAACTGTTGCAAAGAACTTCAGAACTGGAGAGAACACTAATGGTCCGATATTTTCTTTACAGATGAGTCGAGGTTTAGTTTAACATCTGATTTTCAACGTCTTTAAACTGGAGGAAATAGGATATTGGGATGAGATCTTAGAACCTTACGTAAGACTTTTCGAAAGTGCATATGTATCTGACATTTTATTTATGGACGATAATAGTCGTCCACATCGAGAAAACGTTGTTGACGAATTCTTTGAAAATGAAGACATTGAATGAATACCTAAAATAACAGTAAAATCTGTTCATTTTAATCCGAAAGGGAACTCATGCGATTACCTTGGAAAAGAAGTTGCACGGAGACAACCTCCTCCTTAAGAGATAAATATCCTGAAGACTACATTGCTAGAGAAATGGAACTTTTCCACAAATTGTCTTAACAACCATATTGCCAGCATGAAAATGCGATGTGGTATGTGTGCAAGTTAAAGCGGATCACATTCCGCATTAAATTAGTAAACCCCAAAGTTTTTCTGAATTATCCTTTTTTTTTATTTTTAAACTCCTTTTGTTACATATTACTGTTATTTGTTACATATTATTTTTATTGTTTCATGCTGCAATTTTATATCATATGCAGTGTTGTTAAATTTTTCCTTTATATTAACGTGTGAGGATGCTATACATCCACAAAAAATCCATAAAATTATAATTCACAATTTCTAAAAGATCCGTGATTTCACGCATGTAAATAAAATTTAACACATGAGCGTATTTTAAAAAGATTTGGTATTAAAATTATACATATAAATTTCACTGCTATATGTTACTTACTTTATAAGGTATTTTCTCACTTCTTTCTGCATGCCTTTGTGGTGTAACGGTAGCACACTCGGCGCGTATTCGAGAGGTTCAGGTTCGAGCCCCGGCGAGGGCGTTGCTCATTTTTCATATTTCCTCCTTCAAAAATCCCCAACTACAGAAGTTCCTGAACTAAAAAGGTGGGGCAGGAAGATTTTTCACCACCAGGTTTTGGCAACTGGGTCCCCTAATCTCCAGTCGTCCTTTAAAAGGGGAAGTATATAAGGTATTTTTTCCCTCCTTTATGTATGCCTTCGTGGGGTAACGGTAGCACACTCGGCGTGTATTCGAGAGGTCCAGGTTCAAGTCTTAGGGAGGACATTGCACATTTTTTATGTCTCCTGCTTCAAAAATCCTAATGACTCTACAACTTTAAACTTTTGGAAAACAGAAGCACCTTGCATAAAATCTTACATACGCCTTACATAAAATCACCTTATATAAAAACAGCTTACACAAAATCTTAACATCTTACAGGGTTGCAAGTTAAATAACAGTTCTGTCTGATAACTAATTTTAAGGAATGGCATGGCACAGAAATACAGGATGGACCAACCTAAAACAAACTCAAAGCAAGTGAAGAACACATGGACTGTAAGGCGATATTATGTAAGTAAAAAAGAGTCTATGTGAGTTCTCAAGTCTCAAGAAATATTGATCGAAATGTTGATTATCATGGTCCAGGCACAGTGTGGTTTGACGAATCACGTTCACTTGTTGAATTCGTTCATTTGGATGCTGTGTTGCGTATATTATGTTCCAGTGCATCAAGAGCATCAAGAGGATTATTCTGGTAAACTTTAGATTACTCCATAAATAAAAATTACAAGTAGATATATTAGATGAACGTTGAGGCTCCAAATCCTTCGAGACAGTCCTGTCAGATGTGTAAACAGGATGGATTGCCTCCAAGGAGGCATGTGTAGGATGCACTGTCGCGCCGTGTTGGCGTCGAATACATTAATGTTTTTCAGTTTCTTCTCTGCCATGTCCGTTTCGATTCCTTGAGCCACTTTGCATAAATTATTGTCTAAACATTTTAATAATTATTAAACTTAATTAAAAAGATATTTTTAACAATTCAGTGAAATATCATTAAAGCATATTTCACATGGCCGATTATGACTTTTAGAGGCCCTAAGCACATAAAATATTTTAGTACCCTCGCATACATTTTTGATAGTTTTTTCATTCCTTTTTTATCAGTTTTGATTTAGTTGTACTATACATACATACAAAATGGCAATGAGAAATTTTTGTGTTGTCTGTTTCCTGAGTTTTGTGGAGCGCACTTTTCTTTATGCCCTAAACACATGCTTATATTGCTTAACGGTTGATCCAGCTATGATAACATACTAAACACAACAAATTAAAAGTATTTTTATTAGAATTTTAATGATAATTCAACGTTTCTCAATCTGTGGTAAACATATCTCAAGAGTACGTGAAAGGAAATTGATAGACAGATTGAACTTAAGGGAAAAGGCAAAGAACTTTTGTAATAACTGACATTTCCAAACCAAATTGTATTTCATTATGAAAAATGAAAATAATTGAATTGAATCCGAACAAATTTTAATTAAGGTAGATATGAATGTTTAAATTCAGTTTAGGCATGCATTTTACTGTATGACCAGTACCTACAGAAAGGTATAGGACCCCTGGCCGACATCTGACAATAATAGGTATATTTCATTAATCCTTAGCGGGCCAACAATTCTTATTTTCTATAATAAAATTTTATTTTTGCAAAGAATCAGGTGTAATCTCAGTGATAAATAGTTGAATTAATTTAAATTTGCCTATATTTTTAAGTCAGTGTTGCCAACCGTATTATAAATATAGTATTTGTTCGATAATTATAACATCATGTAGTTCAATATTTTGTAACATATATAATGCTTATATTGTACTGTAATTTTATAATATCAATATGAAACTTTTCATCAGAAACTCAGAATATTAACAAGTTATAACAACATACAACCTACTTTAAAACATTATCATAAAATTTTAATTTGATAAATTAATCCCGCCGCAGTCTGACAATCAGTCGCCGCAGTCTGACAATCAGTAGTCGAAGTGATGTACAATACATTGCAATAAAGTTGGCAATACTACTTTGCCACTTTTTTAATTTTATCATCATAGTATAATTTTTAATTAATTCCTAGCTTACTCTCAAGGAGAATACTATCATAATTTTATAATTATTGCCACTTGTATTTTTTTCAATGTGGATCAATGGTTTAAATTTATTACCATTAAGAAAAGAAAAATCTTTGAATTAATAAATGATTCCATTTCATCATGGAGTACTAAGTCAATCTTTGTAAAGGACAACCTAAGAAAAAGTTGATTTCTCCAACGACACTGTCTCTCATAGAATCAAAGCAATTTCTGATAACATGGAGGAAACGGTGATAAATGAAATCAATAACATGTGATTCAAGAAATTAAAAACAATATAACATATGTTCCGGCCATTTAAGTAGATAAAAAGTAATGAATTCTGTTACAAAGGAAAATGGTGTTTTGACATAATTATTTCAGAAAATTTTGCAGGTGCATTTCGAAATAAAAGAACAACTAATATACATAAAATAATGGACTGCTAAAGTTAAATTTTTAATTAAATAAGACTGCAACTCGCTGAATTCGGAAAATTTTTCGTTTTGTTGATATTTTACATATATTTTAGCGAGTTTATTATTGCAATTATATATAGCAAAATGACGTTTTTATCTTTTCATATCTTATAAATTAGAGCCACCACACCCACAGCTTGGCAACATATTCGTCAGGAATTTAGTATGCTCATTGCTGGAATATAAGGAAGTTAAAGATTTTATATGTACATAAATTGAGAGTTTTGATTACATTTTGATCCGATCGTTATGAAAAACAAGATCTGTAAAACTGTAATGTAATAATGACTTTCTTTTCATTTTTCATTTAAAAAGTAAACAGGTTGTCGCAGCCTCAAAGTTGTTTTTACATTTAAGATTTTGAGGATGGCAGGAGTTCCAAACAAAAATTCACAGTTTTGTATAATTTTATATGTTCTCTGACAAAGCTTGCTAATTTCTAAATAATTTTCAAGAAAAATTTACTAATTGCTTTTAACTACTTTGCTTTCATGAAAGATAAATAACCTCTTGCAGTAAGATCTGAATGTTTACTGTCTGTTAAGTACATGTAGAGTTTGTCTAAGAAGATTAGGAATAAACTTTAAGAAATAATAATGCAATAAACTGAAAATCTTAAGATCTTACCTTCAGGCTGAAAGATAGCTTAAAACATTTTGTATGTATATAACATAGCTAAAGAAAATGCAGATGCAGAAAATATTCTAAGCTTTAAAAAGAACTGAAAAACATAGGTAGTTTAGATTATAATATTTAATTTGTAGATAAATTTTATTTAGTTTAATTATCATTTTTGAATGTTGGTAAAGCAGGATTACTTCAAACTAAAAAAGTTCTCATCATTGATTATTTTAACTGTAATAAATTGAATATTAAGAATAAATAAAGTTTTTCTTAAAAAAGAGGAAAAAATGAAAAACACTAAAGTTACTGTATTTAACGGCTTCAATAAAAAGGTTTCTTCTGACAGCTTAACATTTTATGTATTTTTAATTATTGTCAAACGATTTAATCGAAAATTATATATTGTACAAAATAAAATATTTCTGCCACAAACGAATTTACATATTATGAGAAATGAATTAAAATCAGTATTTATAGACGTCTTATATAATTTGCGACACATATTAATCATGAATAAATTCTAAAATCACACGAGGTTTCAACAATATATTCTTATTTTAAAGACCTACATTTAATCAATTTTAAATCTCTCTTCTTTTAAGAAAATCAATCATTATTGAAGATAGCTGTGAACTCCGACCTTTCTTTATAACAATTTGAAGTTTCGTGCTTTAATTTAAAGTGAAATAAAATTTTGTTCTACGTATGTCAACTCAAAGATCTCAAAGTTTACTTGCTCGCTTTTCGATTGATTCCCTTCATTATCTAGAGAGTGAAAGAAATTTCAAATTCAACAATGAATATACGAATTAATTGTGTAAAATAAATATTCTCTGAGCCTGTAAGGTCAACAATGGACGCCCCCATAAGTGAGCTGAATTATGTCGGAATCATTAGGCCTAACTCATTTAATAAAGATTTGAAAGCGTTAATTAAATATTTTCTAAAATAACAATTACTAAGTAGCAATTCTTTTCTAACCACCTCCAAATATCACTCCCAAGAGACGAATAAAAGGTTTGGAGGTTAGATTTCTCAACAGAACAGCCTGTTACTTCACCGCTTTCGATCGATAAAGAAGGGAGAATAAGGAATTCCACAGAATATGCTTAAAAACACTGAAATACATTCAAATTAATAGGTTTGTTGTTACTTACATATTATGAAGGTTCTGTTGAAGGGGTATATAAGTATTTTAGGCGAGCTTTCCCACAAATCCGAAAAGATGAAGGCGAAAATGGACGGTGCTTTGAAGATTCCAAAAAGGAAGGAAAAGGGAGACAGGCTAGGAGAAGAGGGAGCGATTTGTACACACGGAAGGAGAGATGAATTGGAATCTATGCGCATATATCGACTCCGTGTGTGGAGAAAGGCTGTCTCACGAACAGCCGAGTGAGTTTGTATCTATTCTGGAAGTTATTTGATTAATTAAGATATGAACTTACGAGATCTTATGTTATATATAAGTAAACACATTTAGTTAAACGAACAGACAATTTCTCCTACACAGTTCGTTATTTAAGTATTAGAAATGGATTACTCGCACAGTACGACTTCTTTCTCGGAAAGAAAAACCAGTAGGCAATCATTGCTAAATTGTTTTCTGATCCTTTCATTGCTAAATTGTTTTCTGATCACACTTCCCAAACGGTTTCAATAATAGTAAACTGAAAAAGAAAAGTAGTAGTAGTTTTTTAGAATTAAGATTTATATTTAAATGAAGAATAGCACAATAATTTTAAAAATAAAATTTGTAGTTTTTTCTTACTTTTAACATACAAATAAGCATGTCTTTAGAAAGAACAAAAATGTGAAGATCAGCGCATATTTACCAAGAATCTGTAATTAAAGTTACTTTTAAATATGCAAGTTACTTTTACATAGCTATTAATATAAAATTACAACAACAACTAACAACAGATGTTAATAATACGCAAGTTACTTTAAAATAAACTGTCAGCTTACCGGTGTGTTTAATCAAATTAATAGTTTAGTTAACTCAACAAACGTCTATACATCAACAAATGTGAGGACCAACATATGAAAATAAAACCCAGCCTCAAGTTATTTACGTTACTCATTAAATGTGGAACGGATCATAAAGTTACATTTTGTTCCTCCAGGGCAAGTTACAACAGTACACATTCACAGTGTCCTTCAGTAAGATCTGAGGTAGATAACCTATGTTGCGTGCTATCGATGTATTTGTGATTTCTGATTTTCCAAGAGCCAATACCTATTTTAAAATAAGCATGATCTAAATAGAAAATAGTAAAAATGGAATTATTGTTTTTAGTTTGTCATTTGGTGACAAGCTCACGGCACAATTTGAAATTATTTAAAACAGGGATGCATTTAACTGGAATGAAAGTTAAATATTTAATGTTTGATTCAAAAATAAGTTTGTTCTATAAGCTGTCGCTTGCGTAAAATGGCGACTCAGAGCTAAGTAAAATTATGATAGCGAATTGTGTTTCGATATTTAAGCACTCGATAAATAAAATTAAATCTGCCGCGTTTATTGCGTGCTAGCTCAAATTATGGCTAGGAATATTAGCTGATATCAGAACTTTAAATCCAACAAGCACCATATTTTCTGGTGGGAAAATGTTACTAAAATCAACATTTAAAATATTTTTAAGCATTTAGAACAAAATTTTTTCTGCAAATAAAATAATAATATTTTCCTTGGAAGTTGTTTTTTCTTTTTACACGATCACCTAACATGGAAGTAACATTTACAATTGTATGTATAAAAAGTACAATTACTTCATAATTATATTCGTTTACAATTATTACAATAACATTTAATTAGCCTTTTTTTCCAAAGATCTGATTTAGCGTGGTTTATCTTACAACAAGCAGAGGGGCACAGTCCACCATCACACTTCAGAGAAAAATACGGAGTCTTAATTCTTTACTGTTGCCTTCTGCCCGTCTTGAGGAAAATACTAGACAGAGTTGTCCTCCAAAGACAATTATAATAAGTTGTCCTCCAAAGACAATTATAATAAGCTCAAAATAATAGTAAATAACAGAAAAATTAAGCATTATAGTCTGATCAGCTTAACAGACAAACAACTCTCCTTCGATTTGTTGCGCTTGCCTAATGTACTCAAGAGATTACAGGAAATAGGGGTACCCAAATATCGTGTTTGCCTTACTACTTAAAGAATCGTATCATGCAAGCTACAACTGGCTCAGATGTTCACTCACCATCTATCAATAGAGACTTTCCTTAAGGACTTTGCTTGGTCTGCTACTGTTTAATCTAAAAGCAGAAGCAGCGCTGAAACGCCTTACTGTAGACCGTCACTCGGAAATTATAGTTTACGACGATGACGTTTTGCTAGTTGCCAAGATGCAAATCCGCAGCGAACAAAATGCAATGGGCATACTGGCCATGTAGACCCAGTGACCATAAACTAAGTATTTCCACTTCAAATACCCAAGGCTTACTTGACCAGGAAAGCGTCATCTACAAACACTTTGCAGTAACCTTCATGGCAAAAATATTAAAAAAACATGAGATATCTTGGGCATATAATTAATAACACACTCTACTGGACCCCACATCTAAAGGAGATAAAGAGTTAACTTCGCAGGTTATTCCACTCCATGCTTCAGATAGCAGGCCTAATCAGAGGGGTTTCTTTGATTATGCTTAGGACGTGGTACACTGTAACTGCACAACTGTTGCACTACATGACGCCTTCGTGTAGAGCATAGCTATGACCACTAAAATGAATTGTGATGCTGTTTGCCGCATCGTTGGGCCCAGAATTGAATCCTGGAGAATCTCGGATCTTTTCTGGGGCAGGGGGACACCTAGTTTGAAGGAGTCCAAGCCCTGCCCTAGAGTGGTTCCAAGGATCAAATCTCGACTTCTTTTTTACATTGGTCTTGCATTCTGAGATGTTGTGTCTCAAATCGCCACAAAATATTATATTCGTACCATCAAATAGTTGATCAAATACACATGCTATTTCATGCAATCTGTTATTGATTTTACGAAATATATCTGAGTCAGCCATACTGACTTCGTCAATAATAACACATTTAAATTGTCGAAATTGAACCTGACACTACTTGGGAAGTTCGTGAGACAAAATTATGAGCTTTTTTGCTCTGTTGTGCTATACGAAATGCTGAATGAACTACAGTGCTGTTCATATTTAATGCAGCCATACGGTGGAAACACATGCAGTATAAGAACTTGTCATGCTATTACGTTCTTGTATGAAATGAGTGACAGTCTTTATTATTAACTTTTAGAGAAAGGAATTTTTCTCACTACTAGCAGGCCCAGCCAAATAGATCTGAATATGTTCGCTATCTGACTGCACAAGCAATGAATGAATTCTATAACTAATTTTCTTTGCTCATTACTAGTTTTGCGTGTAGAGACATTAGGCATATTTAAAGCAGAAAAGGTGAAAAATGATTAGTGCCCTCGCAGGGACTCGAACCACGGACCTCTCGAATACGCGTCGAGCATGCTAACCACTACCCCACGAAGGCATGCTAAGAAGGCGGAAGAAGTACCTCATATACTCTCCCTCTTAAAGGGGACTGGGAATTAGGGAACTTAATCGCCAAATCCTGGTGGTGGAGAATCATCATCCACCATCTTTTTTTATTCTGGTGTCACTGTAGAAACATTAGAATTTATTTGGAAGCAGAAGTCATGGAAAATGAGCAATGCCCTTGCCTGGACTCGAACCTCGGACGGCTCGAATACGCGCTGAGTGTGCTAACCATTACATGACGAAGGCATGCTAAGAAGAGGGCGGGAGAAATACCTTACTTCCCCTTTTAAAGGGTGACTGGGGATTAGGGGACCCAATTGTCAAATCCTGGTGGTGGAGAATCATCATCCACTACCTGTTTTTAGTTCGGGTCCTACTGTACAGCCGTAGGTATTTTTTGAAAGCAGGAGAGATGAAAAATTAGCAGTGCCCTCGCCGGGACTCGAACCACGCACCTCTAGAATACGGATGGAGTGTGTTGACCACTACACCATGAAGGCATGCTAAGAAAACGGGAGAAATACCTTATATGTGTAAGTATTCTATATAGTCTTGTTTAGCCATAACATTGCCACGCTTTTTAACTACAGAAATTCCACAAAATATCGTCGCCAATTATATCATCGTTATTTGCTTTGAGATTCTGATCAGCAACTATTATCTCTCGATCCTTATTACTTTGTTTGTCTGTAACATTTCCCCCTGATTCTTTAAGCAATCGCTTCAATTCACCTATGAGTAACTTGATGTCAACATGTCTCTCACATTCTTGTTTCTTTGCCATGATACTATCCTTATGTTCGTCACATACACTATTGAATTTTTTTTTATCCAACACATAAATAAGTTCCTTTCCAAAAGGATGAAAATGGGTAACCAACTTTCGAGTTATAATTGACAGTATCTTCCATTTTATAATTTCTATAGCATATGAGTCTTGCACAATCTTTCTTTCTATAATTATTATTTGCTGAGTCAGTAGCATCCTTCTCGCTTTAACCATCTAAAGTTTCTTCATCACAATCGTCTACTCCTTCACCGAGGTCACTAATCTAGTTTACGCGCTCTCGTTTCCACTTTAGTATACCATACAGCAAAATCAGCTAAGTACAAATGTTCCAGTTCAGCCGAACGTAATTCATACTTCTGAACAGCATTCTTTTTCCATATGTCAGTCGAGTTCTCTTTCAATAAAGCAAATTGTTCATTACTCTTATTTTCGTCTCTCCGATAGCTAAACTCTAGGAATGTACATAACCTCACGACTACTGGCTATCTTTAACAAACTCCAAGCTGCTTCGTTTGGACTCATTTCAACTGTATGGTGTTTCTAATCTCAACTGTTTCCTCGAGTCTAAAAATGATTTCTCTGAATTTTCCTCTTGTATACGTAACATCTTCCGATGTAAATTGCTTGTACCCCGATTTGACTTGTTGATGTACTCCACAACACACCTTGCACACGAATATTCTTCCAATATTACTTTCAAATCCCTATTTGATTTGAGAGTCGATTTGATCGACGTAGTGAAAGGTATTCGTAAAGATTTCAGTAAACGAGTGCTTAAATGATACTGTAGATGTTTTCAACGATGCTCTTTCTAAATTCAGGTACTCAGCATTATTAAATGAGTTAATTTGTAGAAATTCTTCAAATGATACATAAACATTTTTCTCTATAGTCTCTTTTTAACGTTTTAAAAATGCACGACGTCGCCTTTCTGCCATCATCACATGCCAATGGCAATAGCAGCTTTGTCTCTGGCATTGGTCAATATGGTATTTTAAAACGACACGCTGTTTCTCTGAGTTTTGTACAAGTAGTGAACGGATGATTGTTGAATTTGCTTTTGAATTTTTTCATCACACATAATTATTCTCGACTCACCGAACACAAAGAATTTATCATCGTCATTGTGCCAGGCATATTCTCACTAATATTTTGTTTAGGATCATTACTCAACCAAAGCACTATATGAGCATGAGGTCTGCCTCTATGTTGAAACTGGATTCGAATAAAATAGTCCAACAATAAACAGGCACCAAATGGATTATTATTCCTTCTACTGGTCAGCACTGATATCATGATATAAACCAATTTTTTAAAAGTATATACTACAAGTAACTAGATCTCCATTCACAAGTATACTTCAAATACTTCTCAATTTTTTTCAAAATACTGGATACACTCATACCGATAATGTATTTGTTACAATTACTCAGCTAATGTTAGATCATAAGAAGATATAGCCAACGAATTTCATTCGCACTCACAGTGAGAAACATGGTTGGTTAATCAAGTTGATTATAGAAAATAATGCATTCTTTCGATTTTGCCTGTAAAGCACGAATTTGGAACAATGGTAGTCGAGCAGAAATTAAACGCTCAATTGTCGGATCAAAAGAAGCCAGATCAAGACGATATGGATATGTAAATCCATTACCCTTCGATAATGCTGGTATCTTATTTTTATATAATGATTTAGTGTAAGAACCACACAATTTGAACGTCTATACATCTTCATCAGAGAACTCAGCCAAAAAAGTTTTCATTTTTATGGTGGGTTTTTATAAACCACAGTCTGTTACAAACATTCGAAACATGTCCAAACTTAATATCTTTGAAGTTTTCGACAAACTATTGTGTACACAACTGATCATTTGTTTTATTTGATAGACACCGTTGAAGAATCTGTTCACTATAATCAGGCAAAGGTACACCCAAATTTGACAATTTATTATTGGCGACAGTAGAAGCTGAAGCACATTGATTTATTTGAAAACTAATAACTTCCATCAATTTTATTTTCTTCTCATTATTTTCATAATATGGTTTGTTGACTACTTTCCTTTTTACAACTAAATATTCTTTATCTTCTTTCAATTAATATTTCTTTAATTTTGCTGCTTCTGTCTTCCGCTGTATTTTTAGTGTAACTTTATGTTTTGGCAATGTACACTTATTAACTGACCGGTGTTATAACTCGTGCGCTTGTGACGTTATGAAAATATTGCGTATTTTTGCCTAAATTTGAGACTTTACTATAGTTCAACCCCAATTTCAATTTTCAAAATTTTTTTCGTGTTTTGTAATGATCTCTTTTAGTCATCAAAAAAACCGTAAACGAAAACTATGTTTTTGGAGGTTATTGAGATATAAGCATATTTTTCATCTTAAAATGTTTTTGACCCTGAGACCATCAGTGAGGAATGTAGTCCTATGTTAAAACGAATTTTGAGGATCAAAACTCTGCGGAACATTATTTGAAAATACAACGAGCTTCAGTCGCCGTCCAGCGTCGTATAAAAACTTAAATAAAACGTTCCGATTTGAAATATCACCACTGTGATCCCAGACTTCAAGACTCGCAAAGGCTAACCGCATATGTGATACGTGAGCAGTGAAGAGAGATTCGCGTGATCACGTCCTGAACGAGTTTACACCTTGTAAGGATATTACATTTTTCGGAGCAGGAAATACGAAAAATCAGCTGTGCTGTCATCGTGATTAGGACTTTTATTTACTAGTTGGAAATACTGCAACTTATATCGCAAGAGCACGCTCAAACCCATCCTCCACTTATAGGGCGATTGGGTAAAGACACGACAAACCCAAGTGGTGACGAATTATCGTCCATCGCACGCTAGTTCGAACGTCACTGTAGAAACATTATGGATTTTTAGAGCAAAAAACAGACCTACTGAGCTACATCCACGTCGGGATTCAAACCACGGATCTTTCAACTGGTAAATGGACGTGTTAGCACTTATACCGCGAATAGTCACGGGGGAATGTGATTCCTTATAATCTTTATGTCATGATGATAGGGAGTCATTTTTTGAAGCTCCCTTTCTTTATCTACTATATGCCAAAGTACTAATTTAAACATACATAGCGATGATAATGTTAAGTTGCGTATTTTTAAATTAAATAAAAATGTGATAGTGCTTATATAAAAAAACTTACAGCAATAAGGTTTTAAAAATTAGTTGAAACGCTTGATGCACCTTTAAAGGACTGATACTTCCTAGCGCTATAATAATAGTCAATTTTATAAATAACTCCAAGATGATAAATAATTAAATATTTGTTAAGTCGAATAACGTTTATACCATTTGAAATCTTTCAGTTCAAGAACGTGCTTTGCATGAAAGAAATCTTTAGAGATAAAGTTTTTGAAGTAAAAATTTTACTCAAGTTTATAACAGTAACACCAAAATACAGATATGCAAAATAAGCTTTGTTTGAGTTTTTTTCTTATAATATTACCAGATATCTCTTTCAAATTCAGATGAGTTAAAATGCTTACAATGAAAATGGTCAATTAGATTTAGATGCCATTCAAAATATTACTTCTTGTTCTATTCAGAGTTTGGTTTATAAACCGCATATTTCTCTAAATGGAAACTACATGTTTTCAACTGTATTGTTCTTTTCTTTTCATCTCCATTATGCATTATCATTACGTTTATCATCCGTTAAGTTTCATCACGCAAATGAGCTAAAGAGCGATATACATGATTTAGAATATGTATTATACAATACATTTTTGATAAGGAACTTGTTTCCTTTACTAAAACTGTCAATCCTTTACAAACTGTCTTACTAGGAAATATTACACATCTTGGATAAATTATCACTAATTATTGTCCTTCATTATATGTCACTGAAATCCGAATATATATATATTTATGTAAGTCATGCTATTATTATTGTCTTTTTTTTCCTTTCGAACAAACTAAACTTTTGTTTTTCCAAATTCGTTGTTGTTTGTTATGTATTTGTATATATTCTACGAAAGGAAGCCTATCTTTTATACTTCAACGTTAATATAATTACCAGACATTTCTGTTGTATACTAAGCAAAATTGAGTTTTACAATTTAAATCTAATCGCCCTAAAAGGCAGATTCGTTTAGAGTATGTCATTTTTCAAACAAGACATTTAACACTTTTACATCGCTAAAATCGTTTACACTTTTGGCCAATTATTCGCGTTCGATATCAGAAATGTACCAAGGGTTCCTTCCAAACAAGACTTTCTTTCGGACGAAGTTTTCAAAGTGGAATACTTAGAATGTCTTGAAATGAAGAAGATTCCTCGCATGTTGACAGAACCGTCAATCGTTTCATTTTGGCCTATTGTGTTGCTTTTTCAAATCATCGAATTGAAAAGATCACCTCTGAAGCAGAAATCAAAAGTCATGAGCAAACATAAATATATTTTTGTTGTTATTACGACAGCATTAACAGTGACTGCCTCATTCTGTACTATTGCTTTATTTTCTAAAAAGCAAGGTATAGCTTTCCTGTTGGAATATACTTTTCACTCGGTTATTCAAGTTTCTATTTATAAAAGGCGACGACTCATTCTGAAGTATCTAAAACAGCTCTCTCGACGTTGTGAAGATGTCTTACCATTTGAGTACTTCAAGATAATAAACAGCAGAATCAAAATCATTACTTTCTGTATGCTTGCATTTGTAGTTGTTAAGATAATATACGTTATGCAGGCCTTTAATAGGGCAATTCAGACTAATACACTTAAAAAGCTTAAGCACGGCTTCGCCAGCAAGATGTAAAATTATATTAATGTTTTACTTATGTTCCTGATTTTAGAAGTCATTCACATGGATTTAATTTTCGGATTTTTTACTCTTACTTATATTTATTTATGCTTAGTTCTTGTAGACATTTTTACAAAGATATTATGTTAAGTACATTGTACCATTAGCTTCAGAAAATGCAAGAACCTTCTGGACTCTTACGTAGACAATAATTACCAAGCAATGCCTTTGAATAACGTGTTTTCTTTCCTAGTATTTTGCAACAGTCGTGTGTTGTCTGATGCATTTATTTCGTTTGGGTATCGCCTTTTATTTACTTCAGGCTGTAAGAGAAAATTTCATACACATTTCTGCTTAGGCAGTAATCTATTTGACATTCCTTGCTTGCATACTAATTTTATCTGGATCGAAAGTAAACGATGTATCTCAGGCGGCAGCTATTTTTGCTCAATCCTTGCCGAGTCGAGTTCAGTCTCATAGCAAAGAATTAGAAATGCTTTTAAAGAAGGATTCAAGGCCGCCATCTATGCTAACATTGTGGAATATTATACGATAGAGAGATCTCTTATTGTAAATGCCAATGGAATTCTCTTAACTTAGAGAATTCTCATTGGGACTTTGGGAAGAAAAGCTTAACCTAAGCATGAAAGGGGAGATAATTAACATAAAATAAATAATGACCTGTGACAAAACTGCATAAAGTTTTACTTTTACTTTTCATTTGAATTTAATTTCATAAATGAAATTTGAATGCTATAGCTTGTATTTTGTTAAAAGCAACGTGAAAGCAAATTATTATTAAGCTACTGTAAGATAGCTTCCCCACAAAGCGGGTTTACGGTTGCCAGAAAGTGGCAAAGAAAAAGCATGGTTGTCAGATTTGGCGCAAAATCGCCAATTTGGAGACATTTTAGCTGGGCATTGCGTAACATTACTGTGAGCCTATTAATATTGTTATGATGTTAGAAACTATTGACAAAATTCAATTACAAAAGAAAACGGTTCAGGGAAACGGAAGGAAGATTCCTTGACTTGACTGCATTGAGTTGGAATAACTGATTGCAGTTTTGATTTCGAATGACTAGACTAGTTTCATATACACTGGTGTGCAAAAATTAAGGACGAAGTCGAAAAATTAGCATATCAGCTGAACGAAGAGGCAGAGCGGACAGAAAGACCAATCAGGAGATTAAGTAAGGTGATGTACGGTAGCACATGCGCAGATATGCAGGTAGACGTAATGGGGGAGTGTCTGAGTAGTATAAAGCATGTTGTCGGTGTAAGATCAGTATTTCTGGCAAAGAGATTGCACGCCGTATAGCAGTTAAAATCACACCGAGTTGCTGCCTCAGCGAGAAATGGCGAATAATCAATCTGTTAGACGACATCTGGATGCTTTTACCCGAGGTCGAATCATTGGGAAGTTGAAGGAAGGCCGCAGTGTGACAAGTGTGGCTGCAGAGTTCGGATTTGCTCACAGCATCGTTTCACGACTTTGGAGACAATTTCAAACTACAGGAACAGCTATCCAGGGGTTTAGTAGTGGTCGTCCACGAGGAACTACACCCGCAGATGACCGCAGAAATGTGTTGATTTGGAAGTTTTTGTACAAAGTTATATTGAAAAAACCGTCTCGTCCTTAATTTTTGCACACCAGTGTATATCAGTATAGTTAGCAAAATAGCTAACAAGAGAAGAAGAATTTGTTTACGTGCTCCGACCATTGTCACTACACGAACACTTCTGAAAAACCCCCATATTAGGCAAGGGGTTGGCCAGTCATTGTTCCTCATAGAGGTAGAAGCTCACCGATGCTACGGAGTGGTAGCATCCGAAGTGGCAGACTTTAATTTATTCTCTAAAACCACGGCTACCTCCACAGCCAAGCGGGGTCACCACTCCCGGTTTTCGAGTTTCACTGTGGCGAGCAACTACACGCCTGGAGATCTATCTGACTAGTCGTTTAAATGCTCCCGCCAGTACTACGCGGGCAGCTCGTTCCATCAGGACATTACCTAGCAATCTCGGTGCCATCCCACACCAAGCTGCAGAATGTACGGTCTAACCCAACCTCGGATTCTGCAACTGCCATGTTCATGAATTGTATGCCCCCGTGGCCAAGACTGCCTAGGTACAGATCCTAGCCAGCAGCTTCACAGAATTCTCTGCATCGATCCCCGGGGGTAGCTAACAAGGGTAGACAAATTTAGAGAAATGTATCTTTACGAGGATGCAATGCGTTTGTCATGAAAAGTAAAAATATATCAGGCACGGAGAAATAATGGCATTATGTCAACTAATTCTGTATGCATGCTGATAATAATATTTATGAAAACTTTTATAGCTAATACCGTCCATTAATTAACTGTGCCCAGTTCTTACGAAAAATACTCCTGCAGATGCAGAAAGCAAAATTATTATTAGGGTATATTTTACATAAGAACCAAATTTCAGATCCATTTCGCCACGCAGTATCTGATTGATGTTCGTAATTTGATTTATTTCGAAACAATATCAAGATTACACCAATATAATTTCGGACCGTTATTGACATTAAAAGGCATGCTTTCACTAAAAGTATTCTTTTAGTCCTGATATTCTGGTTCAAAATCGATCTTGATTACACAGATTGACGAATTTACGTATTCACACATTATATTTCCTTTTACTCAAAAAGATAAAACGGCGTGAATTTAATACCATTGTCTATCTGACTGAGCTATTGATTTGGAATAAATTATTCAAAAGAAAATTGGATATTTTCCCAATGTTTAAATGCATCAACTATGAGGATGGAATCATTAAAAGCTATTCAAACTGGGGTTTATTTGAGCTATTGGAGTTATTTCCATGTATCGACTAGCTCGGCTATACGTGAAGTTCAGGTTTTCCAAGAGGAAAAACTGGTTTTTCCAAAGCCAGCTGTCGATTTCCATTTTAGTGAGAAAAAGAATGTGCCTTCTCCCATGTTAAAAATGTGTTTAATTTTTATCATATCCCAGCGTTTGGAAAATTTGTATTCTGGAATTTTATTGTTAGTTATACGCAGAAAAGAGGTTTATAGGAAATCTCAAAACTAGAGTTGAAAAACATGCGTTCAGTTAGCATTTGATCCTCGCTGTTCACTTCAGCCTCTCTAACCGGTCCTGATGTCACTTCCTTCGATGCTCATCACTCATTGTTGCATCCTTGTTTTTTTCGCTCTTCATTTACTTTTCTTTCCGGATCTTTTCCATCAAGTTTATTATTAGTCTACGCTGAGTAGTAAAAAGAGACGGATTAATTTCGGTGAGGGAACCGTTCTGATCATCCCATAAGAGAGTGTTGTGCTTATCTCTAGTGTGAACAGTCCTTTAAGTATAGTTCACCCAAGATTTGTAGAAGAATAGGTTAGCTCACGTGGGTAAACAAATGTAAAGCCACAGATTCGTTTGGCTGTGACGTCAACAAAGTTCCCTTTTGTCGCTCGTATGCTGATTCGCCTTTTATTTCGATATATTATCTGTTTTTCATTGGGAAAATGAGAAGTCGAATATTTGATGTTGAAACATACCTACCTCAAATAATGTTTACTATGTGGAAAAGTCTTAATTATAAAAATCGACCTAAATAATTTATTATGTCACCAAATTTCTCCTTAACTTCGTTACAAAATGTGCCATTCAAGATTCAGCTACATTTAAAATTACTCATTTTTGCTTGAGTAAAAATTAGTTTTACAGGAATTAGAAAAGATGTAGTATAGTTATACTTAAATGTTTAAATAGAAGAAATTCAAATTAAGGTTTTTTATTCCGTACTTAAGTCTCTTCCGGTATCGAAAGCTGTGTCAGTTTGCCCTTAATTGGCTGAGATTTAAATTTTTTTTAATGTTGCTAGAACCCTATTTCGGTCGAATTGCTTTTGCAGTCTTTTTTAGCACAGAAATCTAAATTATTGTCTTACGCGTTTGTTCAGATGAACTCCCATCATTTCTTGTTGTCCTATATGAATAATTTAAGACTAGATCAAAACAGAAATTGCATAAATTTCTAAGTCGCTAGACTCTAAAGATATTTTGTAGTTTCTTAGTGTAATCAGTAAAACAGTAACAGCATTTAAATATTTAAGTAGTAAGGTTATGAACGCATGTTTCATATATTACTCTTGACATTTATTTACAGTACTCAAACTATTGTGTCATTGGCATTTAGTATAAGAATATTTGATATGATAACGTTACACATATATTTTATAAAAATAGTAAGTAAATTTATGGTTCGAAGATTTTATGTAATGGTGTCAAGTTTAAATGCAAGCTATATATTACTCTATTTCTTGAATAATAGAAAGTCTCAGTAATAAAAAAATTCATATTGCTGAAGATATTGCTTTAATGCCTTTGCCACATCACTATAGCTAAATTATCCACAACTGATAACCTTAATAACATAACTGAAATGTGTAATTTTAACATATTGCTTTCTGTATTTTATGCTGTTGTTATTCCCTCTTATTCCTTACATGTACGCCGTGTACCATTGATATTATGTTTCTGGTATGTACAGTGCTAAAAATTTAACAGGCGCACATAATAAGTAGTTAATGTGGCCCACCAGCGATCAAGTGGTGAAGCCGCTGAACACTGGTAGTTCGACCTCGGGTTCGATTCCATGTGAACGGACTGGTTGAATAGGCGGTTTTGGGGTTTTTACCAAGTGTAATGTGGATATGAAAAGTCCTTTCCCTTTAGGTACGTAACTATAGCATTCTTTACCATAATCAAATAAACCAAACCAAACGTAAATAGTTAATGCCCTAGGATTACATGCATATAATTAAAAACTATTTGAACATATTTGTACTATGTATATTTTGTATAGCATTATTTAAATGTATCTGTGCTCTCTTTATAGTGTTATTGGACTTTCAATATAAATCAAGTATAATTGTGATCTACATACCTCTGTGCCCTTTGAATAATATGAAATGAGAAATTACTAAATACAAAGCATTATGACTACCCTACACTATTCTAAATGGTACACAATGATTAAAATTCTATTTTTGAGCACTCAATGCATTTTATGTGTATTGCATAACTTGCATTTAATACACTCGGACTCATGTGCAATGTTTTTGTACATATAGTAATGCTATTTATATTATACGAATAATTCAAAGCATAATTTACTTAGCACTTAACTACTGAAGGAACTGTATCAGATGTTTTCTTATTTATTATAACATAACAGTACTTTTAACGGTATTTCATGTATGGAGTGTTGTTGAAGTATTTGTAATTTACCTGCAACAGTATTCTTTGTAGTATAAATGCCCACCAGTGGCGAGTTGTTGAACATTGGTAGTTCGACTCAGTTTCAGATCCCACCCAGCGAATGGGCTTGTGGCATGGGAGGTTTCATGATTTTCTTCATGTATAGCGTGGATATAAGGCAGTTCTTTTAGTCCTCCACAAAGGCATCTAATTTTCTTTGGTGTATACTCTAACGCGCATTGAAAAAAAATATACCAGCACCATGTATCTTTAATAGTTTTATACTCATAAATCATTGAACTCGCTCTGTATCTCCAGTGAATTTTGATTTTAGTCTTGAATACATTTCTAATCCGATGTAATTTTATTTATTGTGGTACTATATCTTTAATATCACATAAATTGAATATGATAAGCTAATACAGATTCAGATTTCAATGTTACTCATTATACAGTGTTTTTCTTTTATGAACTGCTATGTTTATGGTATTTTTAAATATATATATTGGATTACTTCAAGTGTATGCAATATTGTATAATTGTACTTTACGTAATACTATATTCCTTGTGGTATATGACATATTCTGATGCCTTTTACTTCTATAAAAACTGAGATGTAAATTCTAGAATGATAAGTACAACTAGTAACTCGTGTAACTTGTTAAAATATATCAATAACTGCTATCTAGACTGTCTCAGTCCCTGGTCATGGCTTCGACGGAAGTAGAGTCATCCATTGAACCAGGTACCAAGCCTTTTCGGTTCATTTTATGGAGCCATGGTTATTTTCCATTTTTTTTCCAGCCATTCATTTTATGGAATTCGTTCAGTGGTGAAAATGACGTTACTCGGAAAATAGTGCTTTATAACGCTGGTTATTCAGCATATTTTACAATTCATAACAGTATTCAAAATTTTATTATGTCCATTAACATGAAATTCGAAATTTCTGTTTGTTATCTGTATAGCCAAAAAGAAATTTTAAGCATTTACAAATAAGTGATAGTCAAGTAAAAAATACAAAAGGAAAAGGAAGGTTTATTGTATAATGGAGAGTAATAGAATGAGAGGTTTGGATTACCGTATTCATACATTTAGCAAGAAAAAAAAATAGGCCTCCTTTCGTACAAACCGCCAAGTATCTTGTTGTGTGGTTTGTTTTCATTTACGTTAAAACATATTAATATAGATGAACAACGGGTTTACGAAGAATGTTAGGACAACTTACACAACGACGACTGTGTTGAAGCGCTTTCACGAGAATTCACAGCTGAACTTTTAGTAAAAACTTTTAGAATGGCTGAAACCTTGTCAAAGCATAGGAAATCAATCTCAATATCGAACATAGCCTTACAGTACCCGAAATACAAACAAGACAATTCACTGTTAACAAAGAACTGTATGAAGAGAAAAGCCCACAAAGAAAAATGTGCACAGATCGCTTTCGCAATCTTAAAAATTCCGTGTTTTTAAACATGCGTTTTTAAAAATTATTTTAATAAGAATATCTAAATTTATTAATCGCATTTTATTTACTTCAAAATAAGAAGAAAATTTTCTAAAAACCAATTTTCATTTTTTGCGCATTTAGTTCATCATTAGGTTAGTCCGGTTAGGTCATTTGAATATGCAAAGCACACTAGAATCATTTACCTAAAGGTAAAGATGCCTTCCTAGTGGTCCTTTTGACTTTTTGAGGAAAAGTGGCTCGTGTTCACCTTAAACATAGGAAAAATCACGAAAACCAACCATATAGCCAAGACATTGTATGAGCTCGAATTCGGCTCAGGTTACCACTATTCAGCGGTTTTAAACACTCGATCAATGGCGGGGCTTTCAGACAGTCCGCGATGTTTTTGAAACCGATTACCGTGCAATGCTAGGTATTTGTTGTATTAAAAATATTACCCTTTTATTTTTAAAATTTGAGCTTTTATTTCAGTATTATTGTCAGCTCTGGTTCTAAGATTGTTTTCAGTCCAGAACCCTGTAATATTTTTTTCCTTCGTGTTTATTACTATTAATTAGATAGAAGTTCTTACTAACCCATAAATAACTGAAAATTTTATGGGTTAGTAAATGCAACTACTATACATAACATTTACTACTGAATTCCACAAAAATGTTAAATACATGCGTTATGAAAAGGAAATTATTCATAATATTTGTGCAGTGTTTCATTCGAAGATTCTTATAGTTTTAGTGACTCTATTTCTCAAACGTAACAAAATTTATTTGCAATTGTGATTTCACAGAACTGTCACCAAACTGTCATCAAACTGTCACAGAACTGTCTTTTTTTAAGCAGTATTCTGCAATTTGCTGACAAATAATCGATGACTGTTCTGCATATGTTTTGAGTAAAATTTTGAAATTTCTCTTGAGATATTAACCGTCTATAAGTTGAATCTCATTCAATATGTTACATATGTCCTTCAAAAAACGTAGGTAATGGGTATTTTAAAATTAAACGACGATAAAAAATTGTCCTAGTCTGAAACGTTTAAAGAAATTTGTGTGTTGCTAAACATTTCTTGTTGAAATAAAGTTATTAAATAAAATTCAGAAATTTTCTCACAGCGTTTTCCAAAATAGAATCGGTAGGTGCTATTATTTCTGCTAGTGACATTTTTGCTTCTTACATATCATACAATTATAAGATATAGCAAACTATTATGCAGCTCGGAACTTCTAATAGGAAGAAAAATATTCGGAAGTTTTAAGTAATACATATTCAGAATTAACACAGATAATAAAATAGGATTTAATTCAAATAATGACAGAATTTACTCATTTTTACTGAAAGCCAACTCATCGTACTCACAGACAATATGGCGTAAATGTTTGAGAATTGAGCTTCGTTGGATTCGAACTGAATTTCCCCATGCGTGTAATTTAACAGCTTGGTTACATATTCCAATTTTACGTTTTCGTATTTACTGTTGCTACATTTTATCTTAATCTTCATTTCCTTTATCGCACTCCTCTGCTGGCTCCTCATGAGCCATTATCTCAAGAATGATTTGGCCTGAGAAAATTCCTTTCAAATTTCTAGTTTTTCTCCCTTCAACTATTATGTGCTTTTCAAGAGTATTTTTAAATTCATGAGCATTAAGAAGCAATTTAATCCCTACATTGTTATCCATTCATCGAATGGAACTTGCTACTTCATGCTGTAAGGGATTAGTTTCTTTTTTAGCGTTTTTTGAAATAGCGTTAAGCTTTCAGCTTTATTCATGTCCTTAGCACTGAAAATTCATTGTGTCGAAAATTTTGTGTTTCTTCAGAATGTCACGAATGTTTTATTTTTCTTGGAGTCCCATTTAGCAATAATATGAGGTGAAGCAAGGATAATTAAAAAAAAACGGGATAAACCATGCACTGATGACCGAGAATTTAGGATGTGTGTTATATTTTTAGTTCTATATATTATGTCCTTAAAAATAATATCTTAGCTTAATTTTATTCAGGACAATTTTAGAAAAGTGAAAAGAATAATTAGGTTTTAAACTTGATTTTTGGGATTTACGTGAATAAAAATTTGTTTCATTTTTCTATTTTAGCTGAAACAAAAATAGATACGTGTTAGTCATAAGGTTCTTATTTTTCTTATAATACGTAAATAAAAGTGTGTTTGCATTTTATTTTTTAAAAATGTTTATTTTATAAAAGCATGTATTTTATTTTACATAAGTATTTTTTCCTCTTTTTGTTCACATAACTCCGGTCAGCAAAGTTTTCAAGAAACGGTAAATGTTTACATTCTGTGTATTCGTTATGACGATTTTAGATACATCTTCAGATATTTCTTACTATCGATAGCATTTGAATGATAAGCGCGGGTTTGAATCCCTGAAAAAGCATGGCTGTACGCACTGGCACACTGTGCGGCAAGGGGGCACTCAAAATATACGGCGAGATCGAAAGTCCTCTCAAATGGTTATTGGTAAAGATGAGTGAGAAACCTTAGACCTCCTGCCCACGGTGTGTTTTCTCTCGAAATTGGAGAGCAACTGCATACTTAGTGCAATGGGATTATCCCTGTACGACCAATGGTGAAATTTTGGTCTCCTGCCCATTTCTACCTGTAGTTGTACCGACAGTAGACATCCTTAATAGCATGAAAATGGTCCCAAAGAATGTATGGATATAGTGAAGTTTATGCTAGTATATAAGGTGACGCCACCAGTTGTAGAGTGGTTAAAACCACTTAATACTAAGAATCCGATCCAGCTTCGATACCAAGAATGTCAGGCGAATGGGCTGCATGAATGGTTGGTTTTGTGTCTTTTCCATGTGTAATGGAAACGCCAGCCAGTTTATTTTAGAAAATCCTCCACGAAGACATAAAGTGACTTAACTCGGACATGTCATCTCTCCTGAAGATGTGTGTACGGATTAGAAAGAGTACCGGCAGTTAAAGACTGGAGATCCTCCTGAAAATGTTCATTAGATGGAGAAGTTTTTGGGTCTTTGCACCTACTATAGAAGATTTGGGAAGGAATTTTTTTCTTCCATTGCAAGACCTCTTTACAAACTGACAGAGAGCGAACAAAAGGGCTTGTGGACAAAAGAATGTTCGGAGGCATTTAACAAGCTGAAGGATGCTTTAATATCTGAGATCATCCTGTCCTCAGCTTGACAAACCATTTATTCTCGACACGGATGTGAGCAATGAGTGTCGGTGCTATTTTGTCCCAATAAATAAATGGTCAAGAACTGGAGCGAGTGTTTATCTAAACCGGAGAGGAATTACTGTGTCACCAGAAAAAGTTGTTCTCCATAGTTAAATCCACAGAGCATTTCCATTATGATTTCTATGGCAGAAAATTCCTGCTCCGCACAGATCGTGCATCGTTGATCTGGCTTTTAAATTTCAGGAATCTGAAGGCCAAATAGCCAGGTGGATACAGAGCCTCAAGGAATATGACACCACTGTCCGTCATCGGAAGGGATCATCACATGGAAACGCCAACGCCCTATCTAGAAGAACCTGCCTAGAAAGCTGTCGATATTGTTCCAAGGTCGAAGCGAAACACGAGCTGTTTAATCCGATCGCACGACAAGTTACAACATCAACATCGGCTAATCGAGACCCATGGAGTGATAAAGAAGTCAGGAAAGACTAGCTGGAGGACGATGACATTAAACCCATAATTGACTTAACGGAGTCTTCAAACAGAAAACCTACATGGCAGAACATTTCGATCTAGTCCTATGACAAAACAATACTGGGCTCTCTGGGACTCACTACATATTCAAAACGGCGTCTTGTACCGGAAAATCGAATCGGAGGGAAAGGCTTTCCTACTGCAGCTGATAGCTCCAAGATCCCGGATCCCTAACTCCCATTAAGAACTACATAGCAGTGCATAGAATTCGTGAGCGCTTCTACTGAGGTAGGGCAAGGGTTAACCTGTAAAAGTGGTGCCAATCTTGCGATGCTACTGCGGTTCGGAAAGGACCGACGCAACGCAGCCGGGGGAAGCTACAACGTCACAATATAGGACAGCCTTATGAACGCATTGCCTTTGACATCCTGGAACCTCTGCTAAAAGTGCTAATGGCAACAAATACATCCTTGTTGTCATTGATTATTTCACCAAGTGGCCTGAAGCATATCCTATTCTTGATCAAGAGGCTGCAATGGTAGCAGAGGTAATAATACAGCAATGGATTTCCAGGTTCGGAGTGCCTCTTCATTTACATTCCTACTAAGGAAGGAATTTTATTTCGGCTGTAATTAAAGAACTCTGCAAGATACTTGACATTGAAAAAACCCAAATGGCACCTTTATATCCGGAGTCATAGGGCATCGTAGAAAGGTTTAAGCGAACCATCCTTAACAATCTCCCGCTAATGGTTTCTAGAAACCAACAGGGCAAAAGTGATCAAACTCCAACCTTAAGTTGTTCATTATGACTCTTACCATAGCCATAGTACGTAACCTCCATAGTGTATATAATTAGAAATAGCATACTAAGATAATGGTCCTATCTAAGGACATGCTAAGACATGGTCCTAAGCATACTAAGACAATGGTCCTATGTGCATATAAATTTGAAAATTTTTGCATTTATTTATTGATTTTGTATTTCATTAATTGTATGTTATTTATTGAATTTTAGTACTGAATTTAGTATTTTGATATTGATTTTTCTTAGTTATAAGTATGCTTCCTCTGCAGGGAGTGTACTTCCTGGAATGTGCAGTCCTCGGCAAGCGGCAATGTTATTAATTTTGTGCATATGTAACTAATTCTAGTGAAATTATATAAGACAGCATTAGTTTTCAATTTTAAGTTCAATTTTAAGTTATTTATTCAATTTTAAGTTATTTATTCAATTTCAATTTAATTTTTTTCAATTTTAAGTTATTTATTCATATTATTGAGAGATCACCGTGCAAGCTTTGCATTGCCTTGTGTTCAACGTTCTTAATAGTCTGAAGTAGTAACCACTCATTGCGCTCTGTCATACGTAGAAGAGCTGTACGAGTACTTTTGTGTGATCAGTTCTGGAACTATGAAATAGATTTTTTTTTTGACGGAAAAATAAATTTCATCAAGTTATCGCTTCTGCGTGCATCCAGTCCATTACGAACACGTACGCTCGTAAAAATATTATCAAGATATGGTTGCACGATTTTCATTTGCAATTTAATAAATAACATTCGCCGTTGAAAATGGAAAACAGTTTTAAGAGCAGTTTTGCATTAGACTTTTGCATCATTTTTACTTCTTTGTACGAAGTAAAGGAAGTGTTGTAATCGCGAAAAATTTCAGGTATCATATTTCAACGAAAATATCCATTCTGACCACTCTTGAATTCATTCGAGAGATGTTTTTGCTTAACATCTTTACAAACGCCTATAATAAAGGACTCTTTTTCCCCAAACGGATTGTAAAATGGATTTAAAATGGATTCAGAAGAGATTTTTTTCGCAGCGTCTGTACGCATGTATTTATCTCGCATAACTCAAAAACGAGTAGCCTCAGAACTTTGAAATTTTATATGTCGGACTGGTATGACATGTTGTTTCACCTTCTTTTTTAATTGGAATCAGCCACACCAAAACTATATATATTTTATTCGATAATATTCCCTCTCTGTTACCGGCTCAGCGAGCTCATTTTTTATTACTTTCTTGTACGAAGTAAAAAGGAAATTTTGTAATCGTGAAAAATTTCGAATATCATATTTCAGCGAAAATATCCATTCTGACCGTTATCGAATGCAATTTAACGGTGTTTTTGCGTAACATCCGTATGTAAGAACAGAAAAAAGGACTCTTTTTCTGAATTACAAAACTGATTTAAAATGGATTCTGAAGAGATGCTTTCATGGCGTGTGTGCGTACGTACGCATGTATGCATGTAATATCTCGCATAACTCAAAAGCGAGTACATTCAAAAGGATGAAATTTTGTATATAGGACTGCTAAAACATGTAGATGTGCACCTTCTATTTTGGTTGTAATCGGCCGCACCAAAAGTATATAAATATATATATATATATATATATATGTATCCACTCTGTTACTCGGCTCAGTGAGCTGTTTCTTTATTCTTATATGTTTGTAAATTGTGCATTTTTTGCTTTAAAAATGACTGAATTATGTTGTTCTTATCTTTCCGATTAAGGATTTTATGCCTTTTGTTAACCTGCATGTTATAGGTCTAGAATTATCGACAACTTAAAAGTTGTTTAAATGCGGCTAAGACTAATATTTTTGGCCATAGCAGTAATATTTGTTTACATTTGAAAGTGAGAACTGAGTTAATTGAATGAGAAATACTGAGTTGTCCGTATAAAAGTCTTATTTATTTATTTAATTTCTTTTATACATTATTTTAGATTTATTATGATTTTTGAATAGAACAAGTGGCCACGATTAGATAATTTTTCAGATGATATACATAATTTTTTGTGAATTCTGAGTTATAAAATAAATGACAAATAACGCTGTTAAGTGAACTTAGAGCCAGAGTGTCGCTTTGTAAATACATATAGTGAATTTTAAAGAGTGCATTTATTATATTGTGGTTTATGCACTAATGATGAAGTAGATTTAGTTCAATCCAATAAGTTTAAATGAAATGCAAAATGCGTATAACTTAATATTCCGTACAAGGAAGTCATGTGGTGTACACATCAGATTTTTTTAATATATAGGTGAATGGTGCATTTTCTGCTTTAAATGTGGTTGAATTATGCTGTTGTTATGTTCTGGTTGAGGTGTTTATGCCCTTAGTTAATATGCATGCAATAAACGTAGAATTATAAACAATTTAAAAGTTGTTTCACTGCCACTAAGCCTAACGAAACCGTCATTTGCTTTCATTTGAAAACTCCTAGTAGAATAGTGAACTAAGTCAGTTTCTGTACCCTCAGTGTCTCTTTGGCGAGTGGACCAAAAGTAAAGTTTCAGTTTTGTGCACCGAAAACTCTGCCTTCTTGTTCGCTGGCCGAATTGCTTGTTTTTGCATGGAAACTCTAATTTCAATTGTAACAACTAATTTTTTTACTGTTTTACTGTATTCGGTGTTTCAGTATTTTATGATGTTTGATGAAGATGTTTGGAATTTTATGCATTTTTGCCTTGCCGCGAAGTGAGACCTGACTTAATGAAAAATATATCTCTAATGAAATTCGAGCAAATAAGTTTAAATGAAATGCAGCAAAAATGTATGTGATTTAATAGGCCGTACAAGGAAGCCATGTGGTGTCCACATCAGATTTTTTTCATTTCAGATTCCTGCCATGAACTCTAAAGTCTCTGGTATCATAATGTTAAAAAATAAATCAATTAAGTATAGCATCACTTATTTTTTTATTAAAAGTTTTAGCCCAAAGTATTGTGGTAAAGATAACTGGGTGTCTCCGACAGCTATGCATTTTAGAACCACTGTCGTAGGATTCTATTAACACAGTATTTATTATTTTAACTTACAGAGTGATTTAAGTTATTGCCTGCTTTCGTAACCCCAGATTATAATAACGATTTCTTAATTATTAGAGGAAGAATATAGTAAAATGTTTTAGAATCGGGTAAAACGAGCCACGCCAGAGAACTGAATTAGTTATATCTATTAATAGCATAAATTGATTAAATTTAATCAAGAAATATGCTGTTTCCAAATCATGTCAAATAGGCGTGACGTATTTGCCTCAGGCTAAACTATAATAAAGGAGAAGAAATATCGGTATAATAAATTAAATATTAATGATAATTTTAAAAGTATTCAAAAGAAATAATTTTGAGATTTGCCAAGGTGTTAAAATCTCTCGGCATATCTCTGGTATCAGCTATTGACGATGGATTTAAAAACATGATAAAATAAAAATAAATAAATTCATGCGCCTAAATATTGTCGAATGTTGTCATGAAGCCTTTCTGTTAAATCACCAGATCGTATGGAATTTAATAAACGAGTTTGTGATGATTAATGCATCGCTGTGTAATAACATCATTTCTCTATTAATATCATAAATAGGATTAATAGATGCAGTTCTCTATTAATATCACGAACATGAATTTGATAATTTTGAGTATCAGTAATATATAAATCATTAAGCTTACGAAAATAATTAGTCAGCAAAATAATCACATTTTGCACAGATACGTTTACTGGTACTAAATGCAATACCAGCATTCGCCATAAATAGCCATCGTAATGTATTTCTTATAAACAGTCCACTGAAATGCTAACAAATTTTTGAACCGGACTGTAATTCTAGGAACAATGGAACGTTATGAATTTTATTTAGATAGAAATAAAAAAGCTTTCCACTCTTAAAGATTTCCCAGAGTGGTTTAATGAAAAATAATCCCCAGTTGTTATTACACAGAAAGCAAAGCAAGCATATATCTCATGAAATCAGTGCTGTATCCACTATCGTATGAAATAAATTGTTAAAATAAAGTTTGATGAAAACGTAACTGTGATGTCTGTCAGTATCTAGAAGAGGAACCTATCGATCAGATTACGAGATGAGCTTCTCTTACGGGTCATTGACATGCTGTTTAGTAAATAATATTGTAGTAAAAAGATAATCCCTCAAAATTACTTAAATCGGATGTCTAAGAATTTCCTTATTGCTAGAAGAAATTTTTATCTTGAACGTTAGTTCTTTAATTTCAACATACTTTCTCTCTATATATTTTCTTCTTCGAGGCAGATATATGAATGAAATGAATAATCAGTTCATATGAGTAGTATATTTAATTTTTTCTTGGTATTTGGACTGTAAGGCAATATTTCATCGGTTCTGTGGGCATTACGAACATGTGGCCAAGATTAAATAACTCTTCAGATGATATACATAATTTTTGTGCATTTTAAGTTTTAAAATGAATGAGACGTAACGCTGTTAAGTGAACCTAGCGCTAGAGCGTCGCTTTTGTAAATACATTTAGTGAATTTTAAAGAGTGCCTTTATTATATTGTGGTTTATGCGCTATCGACGAAAGAGATTTAATTCAATTCTGTAAGTTTAAATGAAATGTAGAAAAAATGCGTATAATTTAATATTCCGTACAAGAAAGCCATGTGGTGTACATATCAGCTTTTTTAATTAAGCAATTAAAATTAAAATGTTAAGCTCGAGTATTGTGGTAAAGAATACTGGATGTCTCCCATAGCCAGTATTTTGTAGAACCTCTCTTGTAGGATTTTAGTAACTTAGTATTTATTATTTTAATTTACAGATTGATTTAATTTATTACTTGTTTTCATAACATTCAGATTACAATAATGATTTCTTGATTATTACAGAAAAATAATAGTAAAATATACGGATATATGTATATTTTATGGATGGTATGAAGCAGTTACTCGAGTTCTAGTCATCCAAAATTCTTTGGATCGTTTATTACTCTTTCTTCGTTGAATCAATTTAAGCTTGGTGGTAATTACTTACATTATTTAAATTTTTTAATTCATTTAAATACCTTGGAAAAATAATACAGTGCAACTCATGGTTTTTTAAAAAGCTATTAAATTAATTTCAATGAACGAATACGATGTATAATTTATCCCCTAGGTTCTAAAATATACAGCGGCTCACGTTTGTTTTAAAACACTTGTAATTTAAAAATTTATTCGCGTAGATCTTCTATTAAACATTAAACCATAAATTTCAAATTTTTTTCTAACATATTACTTTTTCTATTTTAATAATTACTCGTTGTAAAATAAATATCATCAAAATATTCCGAGCAATAAAGTAATTTATTCAAAAGTGTTAATCAGTAACTCACATAATAATTGGGTTACTTTATAGTTGTGCTGAGATGTTTTGGAAGACGGCTTTTCTTGTCCTATTTTTTTTATTTTAAATGAAAATACATCATAAGCACCATCGTTTATATTTGGATTTTATTTCTTGTTTATCAAAATTTGTTAGTTTCATATCAGAAGTGAACATAGCAAGACGCTACAAAGTAACGGAAAGTCCTGTTAAAATATAAGCGTTTTTTTTTTACCTTAAATTCATTTTAAAAATGGTAAAAGTGTTCAAAATATCGAAAATACCCTTATTGTAAAGTGTTTAACTATTTTTGACGTTATTAATATAATGGAAACTATGTGGAACTGTTCAAAATTCAGGGAAGTCTGGTGCATATTCCAAACTAACAACAAAGAGATTCATCATGTAAAAAAACCAAATAAGACTCCAAAATTAATGCTGTGAAACTAATCGAGGATTTAAAAGAACAGTTTTCAATAAAAAGTAACTTAGAAACTGTTAGAATTGTTATTCGAGCAAATGGATACAGTGGGCGATCAGTAAGAAGGAAGTTTTTCGTCAATAAGAAAACAAGAAAACTACACCTAGCGTTCAAAAAATCCATGGCAAGCAAATATTTATCGTATTGAAAGAATGTTATGCTTGCAAGTGACTGAAAATTTTAATGTATTTAAATTAAAATTTAGATTCAAGGGAAAATTATTACGGGACGAAAATTGAATGAAGGCTTTTATTATTATTTACGTGTTTCACCCTAAGGCAATAAAAACACGAAAGGGAGGGGTGCCTTTGTGAAGGACTTTCTAAGAGAAATTGGCACGTATTAACGTCTAACATGTTAATACGAGCATGTTATAAGAGGGAAAAGCCACGTGAATGCCTATGCAGCCAGCCTGTTCGCGGGATTCGAAACTCGGAGCGAACTACCAGTGTTCAGAGACTTTATCGCTCGGCCGCTGGTGGGCTTGAATACCAAAAATCTATTGCCTATTGTTACGCATAGGGGTGGATATTGGTTCGGAGACATTTCGCTGCGTCTGGGGTGAGGAATTTTATTTTTATAGAAAATAATGACTATCAGTATTAATCTATACGTAAGTCTTAATGAAAATCTCAAACCATCTGCAAAAAAACTTGGAATGTAAAATACATAGTGATCTTAAACACACAGCCCTAAATGTTTGCTTGTTAGTCCAAAGGGATTTAATTCCGAAGGACTATTACTTTCGTTTGGGCGTTTTGCGTTGTTCCGCAAGAAACGGCGTATCACTTTTCAATTTAGTGCTTATGTTTTTTTTTTTTTTTTGACGTTGCTTTCTCTTCAAAAATCGTCTGCGTGCGTTCGGCGGGAAAATAAAAAGGGATTTTAATTACAGTTCTAATAGCCAAATAAATGTGAAATTCGTAACAATATTCTCTAAAACTTTAACGAATTTTTCACTAACAAACTCAAAGATTTCAAAGCCAGCAATACCATTGTACAGAATCGCGTGAGAGCGTGTACCGAAATTTCTAAAGATATGCACAATTTAAAATTATTTTGCGATATTGCTGTTGAACTGAATTTTATGCTTTAAGTGCGAAGAACATGGTATTTAACAAATAAAGGTAAAACACAAAATGTTAAATAAACGCCCCTTTGGACGTAATTAAAATCTGAAACCTTTCAGATTTTTTTTTATTATTATTATTATACAAGTGTTCTGAAGTAATCAAAATGCCTCCGTAGTCTTCAGAGTTAAATTCTATCGAACATGTGTGTAGTGAGTTTGAGAAAGAATAAGGAAAAATGATATTTCTTCGAAAGCTCCATTAAAAGCATTTCTTACGGAAGAATTGAATAAAGTGCAATATTCTTACTCGAAAACATTAGTTGAATCAACACCCAAAGCGGGCAAAAAATGCAATTTTAGCTATAGGATATACAAACAAATATTGAATGACGCTTTATTTTCATGTTTTTACTAAACGTAAAAAGTTTGCTGAAAGTATTCGAATACTCATGTGGATTAATTTTAGAATTTTTGAATAAATTACTTTCTTTAACCGAAAACATATTGAAAAGCTTTTTTTAAAAAACAAGTAAGTGTTAGAAACGTAAATAAAACTGAAAGACATTTGTGTTCGAAAACAAATGCCAGACTACCAAAAAAAAAAAAAAACTTATATGGATACCACATGACTTCCTTGTAGTACGGCCTATTAAAATATACAAATTTTTTTTGCTGCACTTCATTTAAACTTATTTCCTTGAATTTCATTAGAGATATATTTCTCATTAATTCGGTTCCTACTTCGCGTCAACTCAAAAATACATAAAACCTCAAATTACCTTAATTAAAAATTGAAAAATAAAGAGAAATATAAAATGCCAAATACAGTTAAAACAATTTTTACAATTAAAATTAGAGTTTCTACGCAAAAACAAGCAATTCGGTCAGCGGGCAAAAAGGCAGATTTTTTCGGTGCACAAAACTGAAAGTTTACTTTTGGTCTCACTCGGCAAAGAGGCACTGAGGTTGGTGCACCAACTGACTTAATTCACTATTAAGTTTCAACTGTAAACAAATGGCGACCTCCTTAGGCTTAGCATGGGCGCTTAAACTCTTTAATTGTTGATAATTCTGTTATTTCTGCATACAGATTAATTAAAAGGCATAAAAATCTTAACCAAAATATAAGAACAACATAATTCAATCACTTTTAAATATATACACATGTCTGGTGCAGATGATTTCAACGAAAAAGGGAGGTGCACAACTAGATGTTATAGAAGCCTCATATAAAAATTTCAACGTTCTACAGCTACTCTTTTTTGAGTTATGCGAGATATATACCTATATTTTTAGTACAGATGTCACGAAAATAATCTCTTCTGAATCGGTTTTACAATCCTCTCTGGAAAAGAGTCCTTTATTTTGTCCGTATGTACAAATGTGACGCAAAAATATTGTTCAAATGGATTCGAGAGCGGTTAAAATATGATAACCGAAATTTTTCGCGATTAAAATTCCTCCTTTACCTTCCAAAGAAAGTAAGTAGATAAATTAGTTTTTGATTATTTTACATAAAAACAAATTAGTTCAATTTCACATAAACACAGAAATACATTATGCGCTTTTCATTTACGAAAAGGAGATATCTAATATGTACAGCACATGACTTCCTTGTAGGGAATATTAAATTGTACTTTTTTTTTCTGCATTTCATTTAAATTTATTTCCTCGAATTTCATTAAAGATATATTTCTCATTCAATTACTTCAGTTCTCAATTCATGACAAGAAAAACCTGAAAGTATTTTAATTAAAAATATAAAAAGAAAAAAAACCAGAAAGCTTTCAGATTTTATATTTCGCCCAAAGGGGCTTTTTTTTAACGTTTCGTGTGTTAACTTTATTTATTAAATATCATGTTCCTCGAAAATTCCATAAAATTCAATTCAACAGCAATATTACAAAAAATAATAATACTCGTATAACACACTAAAGAGTAAACATGACTTTTGCATGAATACCATGTTTTTCTTACTTTTATTCACAACACATCTCATACATAAACATGTTAGACTGAAATATAATCCATGTATAATTAATAAAGTAATCTGAGAAAATGAATAAAAAATAAACTAAACTAGTAAGCAAAAATATCCGTTACATTCCGAACTCTAAATATTTGTTTACATAAACATTTATCGCAAGGCTTGCCGGAAATAAATATCGGATGATTGCGAACGCACGATTGCCAGAGATCACATGACTATTATATTTTCAACAATTTCAAATGTGAATCGACGTAAACTGACAAAACGGAATTAATAGCCCTTCTGGGAAAATTGCCGCTTTGGGCTAACTCAAAAACAAGCAATTTAGCCAGCGGGCAAGAAAGCAGATTTTCCAGTGCACAAAACTAAGTTTCCTTTCGGTCCCACTCGACAAAAAGATACTGAAGGTGCAGAAAGACTAAATTTACTATTGTGCTATTATTTCAAATACTGAAATTTCGTCAAAGAAGTATTATGCACTGTTGCAACAAATAAATCCTTAAAATTCATCTAATCGTTAAAGTTACGCGAAAAAATAGGAATATTCAACTTCAGTAACTTAAAGTTACTAATATCAGAATTTTCTGGAACATTTGGTGCATTGGCCCCATTCACTGAATCTAAAAAGTTTTGATACTCAAGTTTCAAACTAAAATACTTCGATTCAAATTCTTCAATTTCCGAGTTCTCCTCTGGTAACTGGGTATCAAATTTATGAAAATCCTTTAAAAGCGCTTCAGATGCAAAGTTACTTCATTTTTTGATCAAGCGGAAGTAACACTATTCTGAAGCCTTGTAAAGGCCGCTTTTGCCCTACCATAAAGTTTAATTACAGTAGCTTGATCCATAATTAGTAATCAAATATCCAAGTTGAAAATGCAAACAAATACAAGATATGTACGTAAAACTTCTAAGAATCAAATTTAGATGTAAGTCGAAAATAAAATGCACTTATCTGACCTTGAATTGCAGACGAATGCCCAATCTCGCTGATGCCTCCAATTTGTTTACGTTCTTGTAAGAATGGCGCCGGATGAAAGAGTAGTTTCGATTCGAAATAACATTAATAAATTCAACTAATCTTAGTTTATTGAAACCAATCTGTAAACACATAATGATAAAATATTCATACGTAAATATGTAATAATCCAATCACATAGTTAAGCTTTAAATAGAATTACAACAATTTTAACGTCAGCTACATTCCATCGACAGTTTCAACCGAAGACGAATCCAAAGCGTGTTGCCAACACAGAGCAACGAAAAAGTGCAAATTAATTCAAGAGGAGTGGAAGTAAACAAGCAGACATTTGAATACAATCAATCAGAATTGCGATATTTAAAAGATACTCAGGAAAAAAAAAATCTGAAAGTTTTCAAATTTTATATTACGCCTACAGGGGCGTTTTTTTAACGTTTTGTGTGTTACCTTTATAAGTTCTTCGCACTTAAACCATAAAATTCATTTCTACAGCAATATCGCAAAATAATTTTAAAATGAGCATATCATTAGCATTTCCGATACACAGTCTCGCCCACTGGAGATAAAATGCGCGCTGGATTTTCGTACTGTTGCCATTTCTCGCTTTGAAGTCATTGAGTTTGTTAATCAAAAATTCCTTAAAGTTTTACAAAATATGCAATCAATAATAAAACTAATTCCAAATTTCAAATTTGGGCTTCCAGATACCCATATTCGGGTGGAAAAGTTCAATATTCAAAATTTGATGGCTCTAAAAAGAGAAACATACATACATTTATGCATATTCTTCATTACTTAAATTCTTTAATACAGGGCTCTAATATTTGGTGGCAACAATTTGAAAAGTGAACCGACATTTATAGTGAATGAACGCAAAATGCCAAAACGAAATTAATAGTCCTTCTGGCAAATTGGGCTAAAACCAAAAATTAATAAATTTGAAAAAATTTGAAAAGTTTCAGATTTTAACAGTCTCTTAAAAAGCTTAAGTTTTTTACCCTCTTGCTAAGCTCGCAGTATAGCGTCTGCTCTTACACTCACTCCTACTAAAACCCTTTGTTTTGTCTCTTGAGCTTTATTATTAAGTGTCATTTTCTTCGCACTTAAGGCACATACGATTCAACAAGAAAATCACAAAATTTTTAAAAGCTCATGTGTTTTAAAATTCCCGGTGGAGTGTTGAGTGTTGGCATATATTTTTTTATATTTTTCAGTCTTTTCTCAGTTCGTCATGTCAATATTCAGTTTACGTAGCAGGATGACTAATAAAAAATGTTTTGGGTCTTTTATTATTAACTTTTTATGTGTTAACTTTATTTATTAAATATCATGTTCTTAGCACTTGCATGGCATAAAATTCAATTCAACAGCAAAATCACAAAAGATTGAAAAATAGCATAACTTATAACGGAATTTTCGATAGACAGTCTCGCGCTTTGGAGATAAAAATGTTTATTCCGTACAGTGTTGTCACAGCCCGCTTTGAAATCGTTGTTAATCAAAAATTCGTTAAAACAAAATATGAAATAAAAAATTAAAAAATAAAGCAAAATTATCTGAAAGGTTTCAGATTTTAACGCTCGCCCAGAAAGGTTTGTTAAGGTTTTTTACGCTCTCGCTTAGCTCGCAGTCTACTAGTCTGCTGTAACACTCATTCCTATTGATTCCCCCTTTTTTTTCTTGCCTTTTTAGCTTTTTTATTAAGCATCGTTTTCTCGCACTTACGCCATATACAATTCAACAGCAAAATTAGAACGATTTGAAAAGCAGCAGAGTAGACTATGTTTAAAATTCCCGATGCAGCCTCATCTGTTGTAATATATTTTTCTTCTTTTTCTGTTCCCTCCCTCCTTCTTTTCAAGTTCATCATCTCAATGTTCAGTTTTCTTACTACGATGGCTTTACAAAACTTTAGTTTTTCGTCTTTTTATTATTAACGTTTTGTGTATTTATTTTATTTATTAAATATTACGTTCTTGGCGCTTATGGTACATAAAATTCGGTTCAACAGCAAAATCACAAAATATTTGAAAACAGCATATCTTTAGAATTTCCAGTGGACAGTCTCGCATACTGGAGATAAAAATGTTTTATTAAATAAGATAAAAATGTTAATCGAAATTTGATGGGTCTAGGTATCATCGTTTTCTCACAATGCGAGGAATAGACATACTAGATGCATGCAGATTCTTCAGTATTTAATTTCTTGGAAAAAAGTACAGGGCGATAATATTTATGGAGGCAACAATTTTAAATATGATTCGCCGTTCCTAGTGAACGAACGCAAAATCCCATTTGGAGACTAATAGACCCCTTTTGGGCTAAAAAGAAAACGAAAAGAAAGAAGGTAAAGAAATGAAGTACTACTTACAGACGGTTGTTCAGATTTTAAATTACATCCAAAGGGGCGTTTTTTTAACGTTTTGTGTGTTACCTTTATTTATTAAATATCCCGTTCTTCGCTCTTAAACCATAAAATTCAGTTCAACAGCAATATCGCAAAATAATTTAAAATGACCATGTCTTTAGAATTTCGATATACAGTTCTGCACGCTGGAGATAAAAAGGTTTTTTTTTCCCCGTAGAGTGTTGCCATTGCTCGCTTTTAAATCGTTGAGTTTGTTTATGAAAATTCGTTTTAAGTTTTATAAAATATGAAATGTATAATAAAACAAATTCCAAATTCCAAATTTATACGTTATTCAAAATCGGATGGCTCTAGGTACCGTTGTTTTATCACATTTGGAGAAATATACATACATTTATGCAGATTCTTCATTATTTAATTTCTTTAAATATAATACAGAGCTGCAATATTTTGTGGCAACAGTTTGAAAAGTGATTCAGACATTTAATGTTTCCGAAGCAAAATCGCAATACGAAAACAAAAGTCCTTCAGAAACAAAGCCCCTTTGGACTTTATTAAAAAAAAAAAAAAAATCAGTCCTGAAATGTTACAGACGCACTGTAGAAATGATGTGATCCTTTCTACAACTCCAAGTTTTCCATGAATTAGTCTTCTTTTTTGGACAGAATTTTATCTTATTTGAATATTAATATATTTTATATTTTTATATTTGAATTTGATATATTTTACAGACACAATCAAATATATCAGTGTTATTACATACAGGATAAAGAGCTGTACAAAAGTGTAAGAAATATGGCTGAAAACTGATAAAAATTATCTGTTTCAGAAAAACCAAAATGTAAAGTGGACAGTTTTCTAAAAGCTAATATTTCTTTTAAAAGTAATTCGATACTGAATGCACTATACGATATACAGTTTATTATTTGTTCGTAATTTAAATGGCGAAAGCTACTAAATTTTTTATTCAATGAAACTACTATTAGTGAATAATCAAGTTATTTAAATTTAATGGAATTAAGTTAATTAATGGAATCGCTTTCATTTATGTAGTCTTAATTTTTTTAATTTAAAAACAGTATTTTATTGGTACTATGTTGTTGTCGTGTCCATTATCACATGGAACAATGGTTGCCAGAGCCTCTAAACCATTCCCACTTTTGAGGTATAGCACCCCGGGAAGAAGATCCGCCGATCTCCTACCAATCCCATACGGGAGGATTTCATATTTGAGGGCCATCATGCCGCATCGACGCTATACGTTTTCATAACATCCAATGTCTTCTCTGGGATTCGAACATGCTCCCTTCGGAGCCGCAGGAGGCTCCTCTAACCATACCGCCTGGGCGACTAACGAAATAAATAAATAACTAACGGTAATTTTTTCACTTGAGTAAAACTTCAGTGCATATTTTATTTTTTCTGAGAACTAAAGTACCATGGTTATGCTTTTAAATATGTCGTGCAAAATGTCACAAGCAAAAAATATAGGCAAAGCATATTGTAAGTTTTTAAATGAAACGAATCAAGATTTAAATCTTTGAAAAAGATGCAATCTCTGCATTTTGGTTTTAGGTAAACACGTTTCGCGTACACTAGATTCTGTTTTGCAAATCGTATTCATATATTGTTTCTTCTGATTTTATTTAAATGCAGCAGTTTCATTTTTCTTATAAACTATATGTGTTAGTAACAATGATGAATGAAGAACGAATTGAATTGACAAATGTGTCAGTTAATGGTTGCATTAATTAGAATAGTTTTCAACTTTTACCATATATTTTTCATCTGTCATTTTTTAACTACTCATTATTTACTTGCATTCTCTGGAAGTTTATCTACTTACGGTTTTACTGTTTCCACGACAAGCAAAAATGATAGTTGCAACAAAGCCTGTTGATTACAGCTATTGGCTATCTCCACATTGTTGTGTTTTTACGATTATGAAAGCCCAGTGTCGCCATCTAGTGACCATATTGAATATTATAGAGTAAGAACTTCATTGGCTTTTACAAATAAATATATTAGACGTAATATTAATAACAATGTTTTAATCAGATGTAATACAACTGCTTTAAAATAAAATAGCTTTGAACTGACAGATGTAATAATTTTTTTATGAAAAAAGTAACTGTATTGTACCAAAAGAAAAAAAGCTTTTTGCCTAGTTTATTTTTTTAAAACAATTGTAATTCAAAAAAAATCTTTGAAAAAAATGGAAAACATTTTACGTGTTCAGCTTCGAGAGTATTCGTAGATTTTCATTGCTACAAATCTTATGTAATTATTATTTTAAATATATAAAATTCATACCTCATCAAATAACACTAATTTTAATATTTCTTATCTTACATAGCATTGTTCTGCAGATTATTTTTTCCCAAGGCAATATTTTTCTGCTTATTTTAAGGAGCTAAGTTGAGTTTTTGAAAGCTTTTTAACTATAGAATAATTCTGTTGAAGTAACAACCAAAATAAATGATTTATATGAACAATTTTTGCAGATCTGCATTTCTGTTATCAGAAATCTTATATAAACTAGTTATAGGATACTTTTAAATATGATTAGTTATTTATTTTTTAAGTATTATCTTAAATTCGAGACTAAATCTTTTTGCGGCCTAATTTTGCACCCTAAGCATGCGCGCTTTTATTATGATTATTATTCAGAAAATTCAGCCCCATTGAGTACTTTAAAAACAAATTCTTGAGGAGCATTACTAAGTGCCGCACTGTATTAAAATTGCTCTATATTTATACCAGATGCTCTATGTTTAATTGAAAAGAACGTAAGTTTTTTCATGTTGTACTGTGCACTATAATGCTTGGCTGTTCAATTCACAGAAAATTTATGGTGTTTTCAAAATTTATTAAAGTAAGCCGAAATTTGAAAGAGTGAGAATTAAAAAAGAGCCCTCTTTATATTATTATTAGCTACTTTAGATTGATTATATTTACGAGTAAAATTAATAGCTCTAAATGATCAAACCAGTTATTGCTTAGCTTTAAAGTAAAAATATAAGCAGTAATGCATAAAATATGTTACAAAATTTAACACAGTCGTGTTCAATTTCAAATTTAAAACGCTCCAAAATTATACAGCGTGTCTATAAAACTTACGTGGCCTTTAGTTTTGGAATTGTTGCCATAGCTATGCACTTCTAGCCCCAAAAATGTTTTAAATGACATAAAAATTCATATTTGTCATTTCTAATTTAAAAAATAAGTTTTGTAAAAACAAAATTTAATCTAATTTCGGTCTTTGGATATATTTGAGTAAAAATTTATAACTATTAAAAGGAGAGAGAGGAGAGAAAGAGTTTCTCTTAATACTTTTCTAAAATAATTAATGCTTAAGGATAATATGCAATTTATTAGACACTAAGATGGTCATTACAGACCATTACTTATTGCAGCGTTCAGATAGCAAACGATTAAAGCAACTTTATAGAAGAGTTTTTTCTTTTTATTTATTGAAGAGATTTTTCTCTAAACACGGATTTCTACTTTCTTCTTCTTACCTTTCTTTTATTAAAGAATAATTTAAGGATTTTAATGTTAATCTACATTCCATTAAACTGCAGTCCTTAAGTATAAAAATTTCGGGTATCATACTCCCACGAAAACATCCATTTTAACTCGTCTCGAATCCATTTGAACAATGTTTTTGCGTGACATCTGTACGTATGGACAGAATAAAAGACTCTTTTTCCCAAAATGGATTCAGAAGATATTTTTTTCGTGACGTATGTACGTACGGCCTCAGAATGTTTAAATTTTGTATAAAGGATTGCTATAACATGCAGTTGTGCACCTACATTTTTGGTTGCAATCAGCGGCATCAAAAGTATATATATAGCCACTGTTATCCGGCTCTGTGAGCTCAGTTTTTTTTATTCTTATATGTTGGTAAATTGTACATTTTTTGCTTTAAAACTTTGATCTTATGTTCCGGTTATACCTTCGTTAGTCACCTGTTCCGGTTAAGGTTAATCCTGTAGCTAATTTGCATGCAATAGTGTAGAATTATTAACAATTTAAAAGTTTGCAGAGACATAAGATATTTTTTGAAAGCAAAAAATGTGCCGGGACTCGAACCACGGACCTCTCGAATACTCACCGAGTGTGCTGACCACTACACCACGAAGGCATGCTAAAAAGGCGGGAAAAATACCTTATATACTTCCCCTTTTAAAGGGCGACTGGGAATTAGGGGAACCAATCGCCAAATCCATTCACCACCCTTTTATTTCTAGCGCCGCTGTAGACATTTGGATTTTTGATGCTGAGAAACGTGAAAATGTGCAATGCCCTCGCCGGGACTCGAACTACGGACCTCTCGAATACATGCCGAGTGTGCTGACGAAGGCATGCTACGAAAGGGGGTGGAGAAATACCTTATAAGTTGTTTAAGTCATACTAAGCCTAACGAGGCCGCCATTTGAAATTCTAGTGGAATAGTGAATTAGGTCAGTTTCTTCACCAAATTCAGTGTCTTTTTGCCGCGAGAAACCAAAAGTAAATTTTCAATTTTGTGCACTTAAAAATCTGTCTTCCTGTCCACTGGCCGAATTGCTAACTCTAATTTTAATTGCTAAAATTGTGTTTTCAACAGTATTTGGTGTCTTATGTTTTTCTTCATTTTGTAATTTTTAATGACTTTTGATGTTTTGAATTTTTATGTATTTTCGCCTTGCCGCGGAGTGGCAAACGAATTAATTGAATGAGAATTATATCTCTAATGAAATTCGAGGAATTAAATTTAAATGAAATGCAGCAAAAAATGTGTATAATTTAATAGGGCCTACAAGGAAGTCATTAGGTGTCCACATCAGATATTTCATTTTAATATTTAATTGAGTAACTATGTAATTTACAACAGCATTACATTAAATGTTACATTAATACTAGATTAAAGTAATGTATTATGGCACAAGTAATTAAAATTTATTTTTAAAAATGTTTTAAAGTTTGTAATGCACAAAAATCAATATGCAGTTATATTTGTTTTTATGAGTATAATATATCCCCAAGAAGAAAAGAAACATGACAAATCAGACGACGTAAAACACAAATTTAATAACAATTTTCTGTTCTCGTACGCCCGAAAGTACATTGAAAAAGAAATACACACATATATGTTTGAATATGCAAACGTACACACCACAAACTCTACAAAAAAAAGAAAAGAATAGGAGAAAAACAAAACTCTCACAATCTGGACACACTAACGTCACTTTACTGTTTAAAATCTCAGTCCACCAGATGGCATACATGTAAATTGCCTTTCAAAGAACGGCGCAGCGATCATGCGCAGTTGACTTCAGTTTATCACAGACTCTATCGACGTTTTCTTGAAAGAACAGTTCTGCTGATCTTTTAATATTTCATTAAATCAACTAAAATAAGTTTGTGTTCATAATTTTAACAATGCTTGAAAGATAGAACGTCGCTTGGCATTCCATATCACCCTTTTCTGTTGTAGTTTAGAATAATTCTAAACATCACCTAGCTAGCATTAAGTTGCATAGTGCCAAATATTAATTATTTTATTCTCTCTGTTGAGTTCTTTTTTTGAAACATGGCACCAGCTATTGTTTTATATGGAATAACTTCAACTTTCGCCGTCAAATGCAACGCTCCACCTTATAAACACCATTGCAATAAATACAAATAACATTTTTCAGTTACAAAAATTCAAATAATATTCTTCGGCGGGATTTAAATTAAGAACGAACTACATTTCAAATTTCTATTCTTATGATGAATTAGAATTATTTAAGAGATTTAACATTAACATCTATATGATCATATTGTATAACATGACAAATTAATGCAATATTTATAATTGTAATTTAAGAGTAGTAAAATATTTTATGCTCTCAAATGTAATTAAAATTAATAAATAAGTGATAATTTCATGGAAAGAAAAAATAATTCCACATGAAAAGAAATTCTCCGCGATCAACTAGCAAAGCCACTTATTGTAACTATTACAGATTTAAGAAATATTTTCGAAGAAATATTTCTCAAGAATTGAATTACATTTGAAAAAAGGAAATGTTTATAAACAGTCTTAAGCTCTGCTAGCTCTGGAAAGAAATATATTACTTGTGCTAATATACATTTCGTTAACAATACATTGAAGAAAAATGTTTCGTCAACGAACATGTTTGGCAAATATAAACCCCGCCGAAAATTTCACATGAAAAAATATGTGTAACCTGCACATATAAAATATTTCTTCATAACTTCTAAAACTAATGTCTGAAATTTAATAAGTGCAGGAACTTTAAAATTCACATGCAACACAAAATGTCAGTGTTTCTCAACTTTCACAATAAAATATCTGTAGCTTATTTTATTGCTGGAATATTTTGAGCAAAAAATTAAAAACATGACACACCAAATACTCTGAACTTTACAAAGATATACAGCAGAAAGTACAACAGTATATTAAACAATGACGTTCAGACAAGGAATTGTTGATGGGATTTTAAGTCTTACATGCAAAAATAAAATATTGTAACACAGATTACTGATCCCTTACTCATTACAGGGTAAGAAAATGCAGTTGAAAGACTTCTTCAATAAACACTGACATTAAAATAATATAATAAGAAAGCGAACTGTAGATATGTGTTCATCATTTGAATTAAATTATAGTTAATACACATTTAAAATGTTTAGCATATTTTGTGTAGATATTTTAAATAAAAAGAAAAATATATAAATTTAAGAATTTATAGAATATTCAGAGAATATATGTATTGAAAATAAATTAAATTTACTAAATTAAATTACTTCTTGGGGATATACATTTCATGGAATAATGAAAAAAATTTCAGAATCGTATTAAATTCTGATACGTAAATCAGAAAACATTTTTATTAATTATTTAAAAAATTATATTTGCCATACAAAATAAACCATTTTATGTAATTTTACAATATTTTCTTGGAATGTTTGTCTGTTTGGATGTTGAATTTTATATAAAGCATGATTTCTATGGTTTCTAACAGAGCAGTTCAAAATTTTAAGAAATTTTATTTAACAATCATTCTCAAAATGAAGCTTTTTCAACAATAAAATTACATTTATTATACAAAGCTAATTGCAATGTGTTTTCCAATACTACTACCTCTAATATTGTATTTTTTTAAAACTTCTGTTTTAAGATTTTAAAAATTCATACTTTTATATATCGTGTTAAAATAAACACAATATAATGATAAAACTTTGTTATATGATGATTTAAATTATGACTGAAATTTCATGTATGAATTACGTCTAAATTAACCACAGAATAAATAAAATATTCATGCAGAACGTATGGTTAATAAAAGGAATAACAATACACTATGGAATAAATGTTCGAATACATTTTAAAAAAAGGAAGAAGGTTTAAAAAACTGTTTTGAAATATTTTTTACTGTATATGTAGGTGTTTAATAAACTTAAAAGGAATAATGACTGCCATAACAATCTATGCATTTTAAAATTTCAATACAAATTTTGAAACGAAATAGAAATATGTATTAAATATATGTAATATAATGCGAAAGATCTGATTTTTGTTTGTTAGAAATTGGACAGAATGCCACTGATAATAAAAATCTAAAAAGCATAATATTTTTTAAACGACATTTTTAAAAAGCATTAAAAAAGTAGACTATTAACACTTTTTAAAAACTATAATTACTAACTAAGATTATTTTTAAAAATTTGGGGCTTTATTCAAAAGTCAGAAATTGCAACTGCCGGATTTTCGATGTTTTTCAGAACATAATTCATTTTTCACAAAATATTCTACACAATATATTTTAAAGCAGCTTAAATTGCTTAAGAATTTGACAAAAAATTGACAGACGTGTATTCCAAATATTATTAAAAATTATCAGATGCAAAATACTAAGTTATTTTCAGATTTAATTTGTAACACGAAAAAATATTTGTATGTCAAACGTCATCGATATATTTATATAAAAAAAGCTTGTGACTTCTTTTTTAGCATTATTGTTTCGTTAATAAGATAAAGTGCATGCTTACAGAAATTACATTATTTGCATCTGTAAAATATTATTTTTTTAAATTTACGTTAAAGCTAATCAATAGAACTCTTTGTAATATTACATTTAGTAACTAGAAAAACAAATTAAAAAAATACAAAACAAAAGAACCTTTAAGTCTAATAAAAATTGTATTGTTTTTAGGTTTAAAAGGTGCAGTGGTATATCTTTTCATACCCAGATTTAAAATTCAAGAGAAAGTTTATATCTATGCCTTTGATTTTTTAATATTACCTACTAACACAATATTTTAAATAATACATAAATAGCAGATTTTTCCAAGAAATATTTTTGCGTTATGAAACAACAGAAGTTGTATTAATTTAATTTTAAAAATAACAGTCTATAACTCTGCTAAACTATGTAATGTATTGTCAGCAGTAGATAAGATGCACATGTTTTAACTTTTTTATTTACTAAATTTGAGAATTTAAACTCATATCTTTTTGAACTAGAAATATATCAGCTTAAATGAAAATATACGAACATGTTTACTTACATAAATTTATCTTTTCCTTAATTACTTTCAAAGCTAGAGGTTAATACTCTTTCTTAAATTAGTACAAGCAATATAATTTAATATTGATTAAAATTTAATCAACCCTTTATTTGTTATTTATAAAGAAATACTGATGAACAATGAAAGAAAATATACATAAATGAAGAAAGTGTTTCGAGTAAACATCTTTAAATAAGACATTTAACTTCCAAAAAAGAAAATTTACGAAAATGATTTGTTAAATAATATTGTGCGTATATCCCAGTGGATGGGTAAGACTGCATTTTCGCATATTTCGCAGTTTTCTCGATAGGAAATTTAGAAATTACAAGAAAAATAGAATTAGAGTCAAAAGAAAGCGGATAGAATAACTGAATTGACAACAGAAATATTTGTAATTTAATTTGCAATAAGACCGGGAATAAATTTACGCAAAAGCAGACTAAAATTTATGAAATAAGTTATACCACTTTAATTAGTTAATAAAAAATTGCATTAATTCTAAATTAAGTTAATAATTAATTTAATTATTTGTTAATTAATAAACAAATAATTATAAATAAATTTAATTTTATCACTTTAAATTTTCATTCATATAATTTTGCAATCTTTTCGCACCAGACGATATGAAGTCCATGAAATCGTCAATTCACTGATATTAACTGTCTAATTCTGCAGCTAAGTTCTTCATGTTTCGGCAAAAAAATAGTGATTACTTAAATGCAATTTCCTCATTTTATTGACAGACATTTTCAAAAATAATACTATATGTTATTATTTTAGGGAACGAAAACAGAAAGAATTCCATGTAAGTCGAATAAGACGAATTTTTAATGCTAGTAATTAGCTCAGAGATAGTGGAATGAAAAATTCTAAAAACACATCCAAACTCTAACAAGAGGAAAAGATAAATTATACATAATCTTACATTAGTTTTCACTGAATTTCGAAAGTATTATAAAAGCAGTTAATATAAATATAACTATCAAGAAATATTAACGATAAAATAATAACAGATAATATTAGCTAACTATTATTTTATTACTATAAGAAATATCTAGCATAAAGATATACCAAAGCCGATAAATTCAAAGCTCTCCATCTTTTCTGTTTTTCAACATTGCATTAGCATAATTAAATGGTTAAGAAAGAGATGAATATATAATACATTATGCAGGTTTTCCTTTAAACTGAATTTGAGAAGTTTTGCTTCCATTTTTTTATTCATAAATTTCATAAGCCTTCTAATGTATTATTATCTCAATAGCATGCATTTAAGAATGACATAAACAAGAATGTCCACTATGCATTACAAATTCTTGGAATTAAAATTGCAGCACAAAAAATATTTAATAGTAATAATTCCGTTAATGATAGTTATTAATTTTTTACTTCAGAAAATCTACAGTTTATAACCTTCTGATTTTCAGAAATGGCCACTTTAATGCGCAACATACATTCCATTTGTTATGACAAACTTGGCAGCAGATCAGAAAACAAACAATCCACTTTAAAAAGAAAAACAGAATGTTTCAGACAGTAAGGCTCTCTATCTGGACGTCCAAACATTTTACATAAGTATCCTCAAAGAATAAAAGATGCTTCACATTATATATACATAGGACACAGGAACGTGAAATTTCTTAAATTTAATAAATAATAGCCCATTTAATTACCCTGTTTCAAGCATTAAATGCAATAGCATGTCCTTCACAAAGATCTTCTAGAAGATCAGCTCCATGAAAT
>KK112234.1:68112-113924 GCA_000611955.2 Stegodyphus mimosarum | reverse complement strand
ATTTACATTCACATTCACATTAATTAAGCCTCCATCTTCAAAGAAGTGTTACGGCCTGCTAATATAGTTTTGTTTATGCATACTATATTTTTTGCATATGTGACAATCTCTGAATTAGGGACAAGGTTTTAGGATTAATATATATAAAAAAAATTCGTTGTGCTTACTTTAATGACAGCTAATAGAAAATTTATTTTGACTTTTTTACACAATCCTTAGGAAATGTCACATTGCATAATATATGCTCGAAAAATGGTGTAAACAATAATAAAGATGGTCGAAATGAAATGAATTTGATTTCGAAACTTTATGACACGGACTAAATAAAATATATGCTGTCTATTTAAATAATGAAGCAATACCTCGCACAGTCCGGCCAAATATGGCGGAATGCTTGATTTAGGATAACTTGGATTAAAGCAAAGCACAGGAAGGCTACTTGCCAAAGGGAAAGAATGCCTTCATAAAGGAATTTAAAACGCAAAGTGTTTGAAACCGGACAACAGGAGGAACTAAATATATACAAAACATGATAACTGACTCAAAGAAAAAAATATCTCTCGGTTTTTTAATAAATAAAATTTTTTTAATTCTTTTTTTTACGATCTGAAAACTTGCAGTATTAGTGTTCTTCGCCCTTTTGTGTTGAAACTTTTCTTTGTAGCAACGAACTGCATTTTTTACCGTTTGGCGAATTGTATGGCTGCATTCAATATTAAGATGAACATCGATAATATGCTCTGACAAGGTTTCAGCCATTTCAGTAATTTTTTTAAAACTGATCAGCTATTATTTCTTGTACACTGTTTGTTCAGCTGTTGTTTCTTACACGCAGTTTGTTATCTAAGTTGTGTACCAGTTATTCATCTATATTAATAGGTGTTTCATTATCCATTTCCTCAGTGCTCTCTTTGATACACTCTGTTACGTTGACAGAATCTAACTCACTATAATCAAAATAAATTCAATATCAAAAATCAAACTGTTAGCCACAAAATCAATGACATCACTTGCATAATGTGGTATGACATGTTTCCATACAACTTGCTGGTTATTTATGCATATACGTAGGTCACTCTGAAATTTTTTAGGTAGGCGCAGACGATAAGTGGCAGAAAAAAAATAACGATTAGATTTAAAAATATTAACTATTTTAGCCTAGCAGACGATTTTTTATTGGCCAATTGCAAGTAGTTTAGCGCAGAATAAATTTTAAGCAGAAGGAAAAATGTAGTTGACGCGAGAACATTATCGAGCTATAATTTCTGTGATTTTAAAGTGGGCTTAAATCAAGAAAAATGAGTTCAACATTTACAATTAAGCATTTGGAAATGAAGGTCCATCTCGTCATCAAAATTTAACGTTAGACTAAGAATAATTTCAAAACGAAACATTTTGTAAAACATAATATATTGTTACTAGGCACAGAAAATGTCACAGAGTAAAAAAAATAAAATTTCCTGGACGACAGGATAATGAGATGATTAAATTATATTCTAGCTAAACTCACTTTCTGAAATGACGCAACACAAAATCGATTTAAAATAACGTTATTATTCAATAGTTTATTTTTATATTTCCTTTTAATCATCTGAATTCCGTGTCTGACCCAAAATTAAACAATAAAGAACGATATGGATTGAAGTATAGGGAAACGAATTTGAAAATTCATGAATTAACTCAGGACTTTACTAAATCTCGTTAGAACTAACAAAATATTTCTTCATATTTATTTAAACACAACCTCATTATTATTTAAGTGTTAAAATAATCAGTTAAATGCTTCAAAATACTTTTGTAGCAATTTACATTTACGTTAATGTAACGCAATTAAGCTCTTAAAAGTTTATACAATAACAATTAAGAAACCACATCATTTTCGAAGATATATAAGTAATTAAATTTTACAGGTTCATACCAATTAGAATAAAGAGAACAATAAAAAGAATCCATTCTGTATTTAAGTTATTGGTAAATGATGAAGTGCATTTCTATGAAATGGTTATAATTAATTGGTGCATATCACATTGAAATGATGATTCAGTTTAACCTTTAACTGGTGATCAGCGATCTCACCAGAGGTGACTAGTTAAAAAATGAACACAAATTCCAAAACATCCAAATTCGAATTCGATCTCATCTTAAAGGAAATGTTACATTTTAAATAATTTACAATATGCTTTCATTGCCAGTTTTTAATAAAGAATATTCTACAAGTTCATTCAGTACCTAAAATGGTTCGGTGCGCAATGTGTAATATTTTGTCAAAAAAATAGACGAATTGTGCAGTTGGGATTATAAGAGTAAATGAGAAGATTATTATTACCAGAAGAATAGTTTTAATAATATATAGCTTTAAGAGTGCGTGTTTTTTTTTTAAATCTGTGAACAGTTTAAAAGAGGTGAATAAAAAAGAAAATATTCTGTAATAAAATTTACTATTGAACCTCAATTATAATTCTTTTTGTTTCTTAAATTTTTAGTTTACTATTGCTATTATTATTACTATTATTACTACTGCTATTATTATTACATCGTTTTTGAACTTACTTTTGAAGTTACTTGAAAGTTTATGTTTAAAAGGTTATAGTTTAGAGCCCCTTTCCATATTATGTATAAAATAGGTAAAAGTTTCTTTATGAAACACGATCATGTTACTAAGGGCTTTTTTAACGTTGTCTAGCTTTTCATACAAGCTGATTCAAAAATGAGATTAGAATATGTTTGAAATGAAACTTCATGAAAAATACAATGAAACGAAATCATGGGATAATTAAAACTATCAGCAATCAAGATACATGTAATAGTCTTGCAGATATCTAGGCAATGGAAGGACAATAACATGGAAAAAAACATTTATATTCAAAAGAAATAAATACTCTTCTGCTTCTGTAATATTTGTTGCGATAATGAGAAACTTGAATGGCAATTTTATTAAGAAATTTTATAAATGCTATAATAATAAATTACATACTGCATCTGTCCAGAAATATGAGTATGATTGCCAATTTTAAAGAAAGGAAGCCTTGACTTTCAACTATTAGATGCCAAATGTTGAAGATACTAAAGCAACAAGAATCAATCAGTGTACATTTCAAAAACCTAACCTGGCTTTAACTTTCGTTTTTAAAGAAATCATTTCATAGTTGTTTTCGTTCTTTGTCCGGCACTAGTAGTTTTGTTCTTTTCCTTAGTTGGAACTTTTTCGATTTCTTTCGTGTTTAGTTATATGCTTCCCTTTGTAATTTCCACTCCTACAACTGAAAAAGAGGGTTCTATTTAACATTTTATTCCTGCAAAAATTAAGAAACTTACGCTGATTCTTGCCGCTTTAGTATCTTCAACATTTGTTCGTTACTGTATTATTTTAGTTCATTAATCAATTACGATATTTAATTAATAAATTAATTTTTATAAATACTTTAATTTTTTAGTTATTTATAAATTAGAATTATTACTGTTAGAATTATTATTGTTTTTTTAGGAAAAATTATAATTTTTTTTCAAGGCAAACATAGACGACAGAAATACTGTTTTGGTAACAAATTCTCAAAAGAAACACAGTTTCAGCTTCATTTTTACAGCTTTTTTGACAAGAACAAGTCTACTATTACCTTTGACATGGATCTTGGGCCAAACGTACAAGATATAGTACACACAGCATAATTATTATATAAACAAAATTTATTTAACCCTCTGACCGGCACGGGGTTTCCCTAAGAAAGCCCAAATTTCCGAAAACTGCCGAGAGAAATAGCTATTTTCTTGATTTTAATGCCAAAATATCCCTGGTATTTTATACCTGTATTTATAAACTTTTAATATATTGCCTTAATTTTTTTTGACATACTTCAAGATGCACGTATATATACGTTCTACAGACGTCATAAAAATATTCTAGGCCGCGTATATACGGCCTTGCCGGTTAAAGGGTTTTAATGTATTTTACAATTTTGTACGTTAAATTTTCTTTAGAAAAAGGAAACGAATTAATGGCTAAAAAACTAGCATATGAGACTTATTTCTGGACAGAGGGAGTATATGTCAATAACATTGTTACCAAGAACTGTTTTACCGCTTTCATTATCCAATGGTTGAGAAAACAGAAATATAATACAAAAGTATGGATGTTGATGAACTATTGATACAGAGCATGCATGTTGAGAAACACTGTTAAAGATCAGTATCTTGACCAATCAAAGTAGCTGAACTGACACTCAGGAATGTCATGCTTAAAACGTAACCACATGATATCATGTGTTTACGGGTAGATTTAAAATTGTTACGTCAGAAGAAAAAGGTTTAAAATCAGTTTATTTTACATATCTCTGGTGACGACATGTTGTTTTAAAAAGTTGTCATTTCTACCACTTATTACTAAACTCTTTTTTAAGGAAAAAACTGATTTAATTTAACCCATTTCCACTTTCAGAGAACTTTTGTTTACCTAATCTATTCCTAAGGATTTGGATTTATTGGATTATGGCAAAGAATACTGGGGCTGTCTGTCCTAGTATCAGCGTGTTTTCGCGGAGGACATGCTTTCGTAGAAACTAACTCGTATTTACTTTGCATATGGGAAAAACCACAAAAATACCCGTGCAGCCAAGGTAGTTGGTAAAGATTTGAACCTAATTCGAACTACCACAGTTTGAAACACTCTTATCCACTTGGCTACTACTAGAGTTTTACACATAAGGAAAACTTTCTGTAATTTTAGTGTACAATGAATCGAGATAATTCAAATATTTTTAAATATTGATCGCTAACTGAACTGTAGCATTTCATGGTATACAGTTTTTTTTTCGTCTGTAAGTGAATATCAATCCGTTCTCCATTTCAAACACCCCTCGAGTACAAGACACAATTATTCATCTTCAATAATGTACTTCCAGCGGAACAAAGTATTAAAGAAGATGTAACATAAATAATGCAAAATACAGTTTCCTGAAGATGCACATTTAAATTCTGAAAAGTGTTGTGGAAGTTATGCAAAAAGACGAAAACGAAATAACATTAAAAATAATAAAATAATAACAGAAGGAAAACAATTAGAAGGATGGTGAAGGATTTCAGTTAGGTTAATTGAAATTTTTAATTAAATTAAAGTAACGATATAAAAGTTATTATCATGTCTAGATGAAATTCAAAACATTGCCTTGTAGACTATCATTTAATTTTCTAACCAGTTTTTTTAAATTAAAAGTACCTTTCCTGTCTTCTTTGCCAGGATGCAAATTTCCAGCACGCGCGATATTCAAATTAGGTAGACGAAGGACGTATTTAAAGGAAGGTTTTAGAGGCTGAAATCAGAGCGTGTTCTGCCTGCTTGAAGGCCACGTTTTTAACTTTGGTTCTCCAGCGAATTCTGCGGCGTTGAGTTATTCTTGCCTTTAGGGTTGTTTACGGCAACTTCGAGTCAGAGTCAGATTGCGCGATAGTTGAGTTGTGAAGGCTATACATGATTTCATCCATTTTAACCATTATCTTCTGATTTCAGCCAAAAGTGTTGGCTTCTGTAAGCACGAGTTGGTGCCGACTGTTAAATTTTATTTGAGTTAATAAAGAGTTCTATTCACTCTTCTCCTGATTTTGTAGTACTTTAAAAGACTTAGTGATAATTCATTAAACAATCCTCAATGTCGCGTACACATTTATGATAGCAGAGAGTACACGACGTTAAGCCTGAAGTGTATACATTTATTATTAAAATAAATTTTATTAAAAAAACAGATATTTTTAAAAATATACGCAGAAAAAGTTATCCAGCTTGAAAATCGACAAATTCTACACTGTACAATTAAATTCAGTAAAAAAGAAGCTAAAACAGTCAAACGAAAGATAAAATCTTTCTTTTTCAAAAAGCAAAAAGAGTATTCACAGCATAAAGATATGTAATAAAAAAGGAAACTCATCTTTAAGATTTTTAGAAAGTCAAATTAATATAAACGATATTTATTTTTTATTATATAAATTGGGCGAAGAAGTAAAATCACAGATATTTTGTTAAAAATCATTGTTACATTTAAATAATTATATTTATATACATATAATATACATTTACTCGAATAGCCAGAAAATAAAATAGATTTATTTACAAATGCTAAGGAAGTATGCTTCAAAATCATAATACTATTAAAAGCAAAACAACTTTGGTAAGTTTAAAACTAGACAAAAAAGTATCTTTAGTTTGACGAAGAGTTTGAATAAAACATAAACATATTCATTTGGAAGGCAATCAGACACTGGTCCTGTTTTTCAGGAATTAAAAAAAAATCTGACCCAGAACAACAGGACCAGTGTCTGATCGCCCTTGGAATCGATATATTTTATTCAAAATCTATGCAAAACTCAGGTAACTTTTTTTACCTAATTTAAAATTTTACATTCGCTGTTGCTCTTCCCATGTGGTCTTTGGTAAGTATTTATACATACGTGCACTTTAATCTCCCAGATTTGGTCATTTAATTCGAAAAACTTATTTTTGAGTTATTTTATTGTGGAAGAAACTATTCTTGATTTTTCTTATTGGCATTCATACATAAAATAGCATTTGAAATAATTTATAACAATAAAATGCTCAAATAATGTTAGTTCAGTGTTCGCAATGAGTTGGTATTTTAATTATAATTTTTTTTTTTCAAATTTTACTCGGTTCCATGTCGAAACATTTTTGAATTACTTAACATGATATAGAAATTAACATTTAAAAATAACTGTTAGCATTTAGAAACTTCGAAAAAATAAAATCAGTCACATGGAGATTTTTTTTTTGGAATTTTAGTTACCAAAATTATTAAACGTGATACATCATTTTAATCACAGAAATGATAAAGCTGATCTGTATTTTATACCTCAACCAATATAAAGAAAAGAAAGAAATTACAGACATACACAACCAATGTTAGAAATCAAAACCCCTTTTTTACAGCAAGACAAAGATTCAAAAATTACTTTTAAAAATTGAAGACAACTTTAAAAACATCTATCGGTTAGAGTTAAATACAGAATCGTCTTTTAAGTGTTACTCATTGATAAAACGGTGCAGCAAATATCTACGGTAAATATATTCTATGTAATAAACGTCACGCTGAGGTGTTTTAAGAATAATTTTATTCTAGCATTCTGCTATGAAGGACAATTATCAAATTCTGCGGTTTCATTAAAAAATAAAGCCTTCAAAAACTATATTCTCAAAATGTAGTGTTCCCCCCATTTCTACACATATTAAAGTAAGAGCGCCTTGCTATTTCCAGTAATTTAATAGTAATAATTCAGACTCGAAATTACTGCCATATAATATAATGCCCTTATGCATTAAGAAATTTCTGTTCAGCAACGTCTGATTAAAACGTCATTGAATAAAAGTAATTTAGGTAATTTAATTAGATATTCTAAATCATAAATGTCGTCACCAGAGAAGGAAATTATTCAAAATCTTCACAAAAATAACAGTAATGGAATTGCTCAAATGGTATGAATAAAATGGCTCATAACAATGTCAGATATTAAAAAAAATAAACTTACGATTAAATGAAAATGTCATGAACTATTTATATAATCATTATTAATTATACATATATTATAAATATATGTTAAGTATTGTACGTGTGTGAAACTTATTTGTGTAATATAATAATCTTCTTTAAAATGGCAGCAAAATATGCACATGTTTAACGTCCAATTATCGTTAATGCAGCATATTCGTATAATGCTGCTGCTGTTGCGGTTGCATGGTGTTGTCCGATTTGGCCGTAGTTGGGCTAGTGTTGGGATCCGTTTCTGAATCAGAGCTGCAGCAGTTACTGCTGTTACTATTGTTGCTTCCTAAACGCTGCTGCTGCTGCTGCTGTTGAGGCTGGGGCTGCTGAGGCGGTGGTGGTGGCATGCCCGTCATCATGTTAGTGCACTGTTGTTGCTGCTGCTGTTGTTGTTGTTGCTGCTGCTGTTGTTGCTGTTGCTGTTGTTGCTGCATGTGGGCATGATGAGCTTGTTGTTGTTCAGCCGACGAAGAAGATGGTGGCATGCCAGAACTAGATGGATCGTTAGGGTCCTTGATCCGTCGTTCGGCAGCAGCACGACTTAGGAGATATTGAGCGGCGAACTGGTGCCTGGGATCGGTTCGCATGGCCTCCATGTGGTGCAAAAGACCTATAGAGCCAAAGACAATCAATTATTTCATAACTATAAAAGAAGCTAACTTTCTACATCAAGACACAATTAGTTGCATAATTAAAGTATGGTTACATAGTTATTTCTTTTCTTTTTTTTTTTTTGTCAAGAGTTTTAAAATGGGAAAAACGTTTTGAATACAAGTTTCGAGATGGATGAAATAATTTTTTGCTTCTGACCCCGAAAGAGCCTTCAAGTGAAAGGGAGAAAATACTGGAGTTCCTGAAATCACAATCATCAAGGACTGAACACTTTTTCCTGCTAGACAGGCTACAAAAGCAAAGCAAAACAAAACAAAAAAAATCTATTTTTTTCCCCTCTAAATAACGATAAGAAACAATAATGCTTTTCATCACATATTTTGAAAAAAGTAACCAGTAAAAAATGAACTAGATAACGTCAGAAAATTTTGCTACATTTATAAGGTATTTTTTCCGCCTTCTTGGCATGCCTTCGTGGTGTAGAGGTCAGCCTTCTCGGCGCGTATTTGAGAGGTCCGTGTTTCTAGTCCCGGCGAGGGCATTGCTCATTTTTCCTCTCTCCCTCTTTCAAAAAAATACCTAATGTAAGGGGCGCTCGAACTAAAAGAGTGGCGGATGATGATTCTCCACCACCAAGATTTGGCAATTGGGTCCCCTAGTCCCCAGTCGCCCTTTAAAAAGGGGAGTATATAAGGTATTTTCCCCGCCTTCTTGGCATGCCTTCGTGGTGTAGTTGTCAGCACGCTCGGCGCGTATTTCAGAGGTCCGTGGTTCGTGTCCCGGCGGAGGCATTGCTCATTTTCCATGTCTGCTGCTTCCAAAAAATCTAATGTCTCTACACATTTCGTAAACGTATGGAATAAAATTTAATTCCTTTCCCTTTTTCTTTACCTACTCTAAAAATTTAGCCTGTATCTCCAGTTAATTGTAAGAAAGAACATTCTACATTTAAAAAAATGTTAAAAAGAGAATTTAGTTTCGATGTCAGAAGAAATATTTATAGGTATGCTACTGTTGTATATGCAGTAAACAATTCTGAGTAACATGGGTTACTCCATAATAATAAATATTTTAAAGAAAATTCGAAAAAGAATATTTAGCATTTTACTTCATTTCATACAGTTCCTGCTCTTAATATAAATCTTTAATCTATTGCAGTTTTCATTCTTTCATGATTTATACATTTTATGTCTGTTTTATCAAAAGTAAAAAAAAATAATGCAAAGCTTTAAAATGGAAACACCAAATCTCGTTCAATCATGTTTATATATCATATTTTTAGAAATGTGGGGATATCCAAACATCGTTTATTGGTTCCTTATGAGTTTTATCGCTAAGGACCGCACAACACTTAATCCATCCGAGAACATGAAAGTTACAGGAGTTCCTAGAGAAATTTCCGATACAAATTACAGTAAAAATTTTCATAATGAACACTTGATCCCCAGTAATCTAAAAAAGCTAATTAAGAAAAAATATTTATTATTAGATTAATTATTACTTCCTTGTACGAAGTAAAAAGGAAGTATTGTAATCGCGAAAAATTTCGGGTCTCACATTTCAATGAAAATATCCATTTTGACCGCTTCGAATGCAATTTAACGATGTTTTTGAGTGACATTCGTACGTAAAAATAGAATAAAGGACTCTTCTTTCCCCAAATAATTATATCTGATTTAAAATGGATTTTGAAAAGATTTTTTTGTGGCGTCTGTGCGTACGTACGTACGAATGTATCTCGTATAACTCAACAACGAGTAGCCGTAGAATGTTGAAATTTTGTATAATACTGCTATAACATGCAGATGTGCACCTCCTATTTTGGTTGCAATCGGCCGCACCAAAAGTATATAAATATATGTATACTCTGTATATACCACTTGGTTACTCGGCTCAGTGATCGCAGTTTCTTTATTCTTACATGTTTGTAAATTGCGCTTTTTTTGCTTTAAAAACAATTGAATTATGTTGTTCTTATCTTACGGTTAAGGTTTTTATGCCTTTAGTAAATCTAAATCTACATGCAATACTTGTAGAATTATCTACAATTTAAAAGTTGTTTAAGTATGGCTAAGCCTAATTATTATTATTACTGTAGCAGTCATATTTATTTACATTTGAAACCTAGCAGAATAGTCGATTTTTTTCCAATCTAGAGAAACTAAGTTTAGTAACAACAAAGATAACGCCTTATTTTATTGTTGCGAATTAAATCTTGCTTAATTCACTCCGGAATTTACTCGAGGAAATAAGTGTTTAAGATTTACTTCGTAATTTTTAATATAGATATTTTGAGTTTTTATGTATTTTTGCCTTGTCGTACGTGAGAACTGAATAAATTGAATGAGAAATAGCGAATCGTCTGTGAAAAACTGTTTCTTTCTTTCTTGTTTGTTTAATTTTTTTATACGTCGTTTTAGATTTATTATAGTATTTGAAAAGAACATGTGGCAACGATTAGATAACTCTTCAGGTGATATAATTTTTGTGCATTAAGTTACAAAATAAATGAGATATAACGATTTTAAATGAGCCTAGCGCCAGAGTGTCTCTATGGTAAACAAATATAGAGAGTTTTAAAGAGTCTATTTATTATATTGTGGTTTATGCGCTATCGACGAAGTAGATTTAATTCAATCCAATAAGTTTAAATCAAATGCAAGAAAAAATGCGTGCGTATAATTTAATATTTCGTACAAGGAAGTCATGTAGTGTACACATCAGATTTTTTAATTTAAAAAAATATCCATCCTAAAAATTTACAGACAACACTTTTAACATAAAATATCAAAAAAAGGTGCATGTGATTTTTTAGTCCTAAATATTTTTGCGAATACTAATTTTACAATTCAATCATTATTTAATTTAGTCGCAAAATAACTCCGGAAAGACAGTGAACAACCAATGCAAATTAACAAAAAATTAACTATTTTTTCTCGTGCTTTTGTAGAGCGTTCATGTCAAATTTGTATTAAAAAGCAATTTGACCGATGTAAAGCACCGAAATTCAGATTCATTATAATTAGGTTTTCCAAGAAAAAATAATGCCACCTAATTATCCAGTGAACTAAGTAAGTATGGCATATGTTAATTAGGTCATCATTAATATAGCTGTTTTAGTTTTATTAATGTTTTTATTTTAATTGTAAATAAGTTAATAAAAGTATGCTACATGAGATTTTCATCTTTTCAAATAAACCTCTGTCTAAAAGTTAATCCAAATTAAAATCCATTCCGCTCGCGCAATCTAAGTTAGGTTCTGGTGTTGATAAGAAATTTAAATAAATTTTGAAACAGGTTAAAACTGAAGACTGAATATTTTTAAATGAGAAAAAGAAACTATGAAACAAAACATACTAGAAAATTTTAAGACTTCAATTGCCTGAAATTTTGTTCAGCAGCAACATAATTTATTTTCTTGAGTATATTTTCAATATCTGAAATACAGTTTTACTATTTTGTTCATTCTTAGAATTCCTTATATGATCTAATATTAGAAAACTTGAACTTCACTGAAGATTTAAAGCTACAGATGCAATATCATTGGTACATAACAACAAAAGATAGCTCCAGTATGGCTAAAGACATCGCCGGAAGATCTCACCGTAAAAATGAACTAATTTTCCTATTAATTTTCTCAAATGTGCACTATAAAGCTAAGAATTTCGAAAGCAAAAAATGGCTGGAAAATACAACCCAAATCATCAATGTTCCTTACAAAAGATAATCCCTTTTATTTATGGTAGCCCTATGTATGAACTCAACAGAGGTTCTGAGGCACTAAGTGCTGATAGATAATGTTTCCTTGCATAAGGAACAGAGGGGATGAATTTCGAAAAGTATCGCGACCCTATATAACCGCCGAAGCTTCACGACCCAGTTTCGAAAAGCCTTGGTAAAGTTATCATATTCATTGTCTATCATATTTTTTTATTAAAATCGTTACATTTCGAAATCCGATGATTCAACTTTTATTAGAGCTGTGATTGATTGCTTCGTAATAAAATGTAAAAAAGCCGTATAAATTGAAGAAATATTAGAAATATTTGCATGAATTTGTTAAATACGAAACACATATACACAAATATGACGTGAGGTAATTAACAGAGTTTCTTATAAAATGTTCTAAACAAATAAATGCCCATCAAAATTTAAGGAGAGGGAGGAATTCTTTGTACACTGGTGAAATAAATTAAGAGAATTTTCATATTTGATCTACGATCTCCAGAACTACTAGACAGATTTTTAAAAAAATCTGGTGTGAACATAAATTGATATAATACAAACAAAATAAACATTCAACAGTTGTAATAGACACACATGTTCGTGTGTAACACTCATGGGAGTCTGAAGGTCTGAAACAGCGGTTGCAGAAAACACAATAGAAATGGGTTTATAGGGGGTATGGTCCCCTCTTACAGCCATACAGGCCTCGCAGCGTGATGTCATACTGGAAATAAGGCAGTTTATCAGTGCGTGTGGCAACTGATCCCACTCATTCAGCAACGCTGTTTTCAGTTCCTGGATGGTTCTCGGAGGAGGTTGCGAGTTGCCCTCCACAGAGCGTCCCAGACATGCTCTATCGGGTTGAGGTCTGGAGACCTGGCTGGCCAATCCCTCCGGCGAATATCCTCACTCTCGAGAAATTCGTCGACCAGAAGAGCTCTACGTGGCATCTCGTTATCGTCCTGTAAGATGAACTCGGGGCCCACTGCACCCCGGAAAAGGCAAACCTAGGACTCTTAAGTCCTCACACCAGTCACAGAGCGTCTGCCAAAGACGTGGAGAGGTGTGCGGCCATCCAACATGATGCCTGCCTAGACCATTACACCGCCACTGCCATAACTGTTGATTTCGAGGACACTGGAGGGTAGGTAGCGGGTCCCTGGCTCTCTCCATATGAAAGTACGGCGAGAATCGGTGTTTAGGCTAAAACGGGACTCGTCGGTGCACAGAACGGTCGCCCATTGCTCCGTACTTCAATCACTATACTGCCCGTACCATGCTAATCGGACTCTCCTGTCCGTAGACGTGCGGGATGCAAATAGCTCGTCTTCTGGCAAACAACCCTCTCTCATGCAGTCTTTTGGAAATAATCACCCTTGTTACACGGGTTCCTGTGGCTGCATACAGGTCCCGAGAGAGCTGAGAAGCTGTAGCCTCTCTGTTACTCCTTGCTAAAATGGACAAAGAGCCATTTTTTCTGGCCGTCGTGGCTCTTGGACGACCTTGCCCAGGCTTTCTCTCGATGGATCCAGCATCCTGGAACTGTTTCCATAGGTTACACACGACTCTGAGCGTTAAATTAAGCTCTCTGCATACCTGGACTGTGCCTTTTACTGTTCCGATGTGAATTTAACCGATTGCTGCAAGATAACACCAAGAAATTCGCCGAGGTGTGCTAGCGAACGGAATTCGTCTTACCCTCCACGCTCTTATAAAGCCAGTTTTTCTACTAGCTTCGCCTACACATACGTGTGCACTTACGTATTTGCCGTACAAGATCTGCATTTTTATCTAGAAGCAGTGGTTTTCCCTTCAGTTCAGTTCTTTTCGTGCAATTCGATAAAATATGCAAATTAATTTATTTCACCAGTGTAGTTCTGAATTTACAACAAGCCGTAATTTTTAAGTCTCTTCTGAATGAAAATATAGGCATACATTCACATGTAGTTTTATAAGTATTATTGCTCAGTTTTATTAAGAAACGTACATAAGTTACTCAATTGAAAGCAAGATGCTAATCTCCAAATTCTCAAAACAGTTGGATTCCGAGTAACGTATTTGCTGAGAGTTTTCCAAGAGGAGCAAAACGTTTTAATGAATTTTAACTTGATACACGAGAGATGTCTTGCAGTACGAATAAAACACATAAGATGTAGGATTGCGTTCGGTAAAAGACGGCGATAAAAGTTTATCACAGTCAAAAAACGCTTCAGCTAACCTATTGTTTTAGTTTTGGAAATCTGAGAATAACCGTTTTTTTCAGCCAGAGATTTCATTCCTGAGGATGTGATTAGGTAACCTAGAAAAGAGACGAAATTCTATCCATGTAGGCATTTTCTCGGGTTTAATTAAACCGTAATTTTTAAAACGGTCACAGATTTGACAGAGACGGCCTGTATAATCTTCCGCATTAGCAAATGCTCAACGTATGTCATCGAAATAAGAGATGCAAAAATCCAATCTGATTAAAGTTTGTGAAGAAAGCTCTAAAAAATCTGGCAGTTTCGCAAACCGAATGACAATGCAGGAAATTCGAATATTCAGGGAGTTATCACAGCAGTCTTCGGAGCATCTTCCGCATTAACTAGGATTTGATAATAAACACGGCCCATATCAAGGGCAGAAAATGTGTCCTTTCCAAGATTTGGGTGCAATCTTGACTATGAGATACTGGATAACGATTACAAATCGTTACGGAATTTAAACAGAGGCAGTCGCCACAAAGAACTCAGTCGGCATTTGCTTTACGCACCATATGAAAGAGGCTTACCCAAGGGCTTTCGATGAGTGAATTATATTTTCTGAATAAGGAATCTGAATTCCTCATGTATGGCTTTAAGTAGCTCAGGAGACAGAAGTCTGGATTCTGAAAAGAGTGGAAAGCCTATATTTTTGATATAGTATAAAACCTCCGATGTTTGCAATGGTTGGTTAGCTGAGAGTAGTCAACAAATATTTTCTAAAACTTTGCACTGCAACGGTTATAGCACTATATTGACGGTTAAACGCTATTAAAGAGCGATAAGAAATTTTATCTTGTTCGAAAAAAATGATTGTAATTCTAAGAATAACAGAAAGTTGAGTTCAAAAAATAATCTCATGTATATTCATTAATTTTTTTCATAAGTCATTCCTACGCAAAGAAACAGTATTTTCTGCTTTTTTGCATAAGAATTAAAGTTCATTTAAACCCATTTGAAATACAATGCGCTTCTGTAGATAATGATTCCATTATTGTATCGTATCCGTGTAGATATAAGTATCATAAGATACTCACCGGCCTCTTGCGTGAAGACTGTCTGGCAGACGGTACAAGGCCACATTCTTAGAGGAGGGCCCTGTAAGCCTGCGGCCACCGCGGCCGCGGGATCCTGGTGGGATGCGATGTGCTTCCTCAAGGATCCCTCGTTGACGTATGTCTTGCCGCAAAGTGGGCATTGATGGCTTCCAGTTCGTCGCTTACCTGAAATACAAACATTTACTGATTTTCTGTTAAATCTTGTCGAAAAAGCAAAAATCTTATGCAGTAGCAAAATAAGGATACGTTTCTGTTAACGAGGCGCCAATCACCAAATATGTGCCAAGTGCCAAATACGGTAACCTGTTTATATTGCCTCACGAATAGCCACGAAATGATGCGGCTGAGAATAAGTGGGAAGAAGGAATATCAATCGTAAATCTGGATTTTTAGTTTGCTTAAGTGGATGAATTCGCTTCTGCCAGATATGAACACCTGCAAGTGATCCACAAATATAATGTCATTGAACCTGATATGGTATGCCATGTGCAAAACGGCGCACCACTGGTCACCGTCATCTTGATTCTTACCTTGTTTAATTCGTGTGACGGCGACTGCATGAAAACGCGCAGATATTTTCGACAATGTTAAATAAGAGCAGCGATTGTATTCCTCCTGTGTAATCTGAAGTTAATCTCGTAAATATCTATTCTGTATGTTTATAATTGTCTTTGTTTTGTATATTTATTCTGGATTAGTAAACACTGTTTTCGTGAAACTTTACGTATCGTCAGGAACACTATCTACTTAAATTTCCCACAACGTTTAATTCTGGCACTAAGTGGCGCTTCGTTAACAGAAAAGTAGCAAAAAAGAAACTACAATATATTGTACTGAAAATTTAATATGACACGAGAAAGCAAACGCAAACTCATAATTGTGCTTACTGTCTGTAACTGACTTTTGCTTTTGCTTGAAAGAACTTAAAAAAAGCATCGGATTTTTTTTTTAAAAAAAAATTATAATGGATTATACAAGCAATGCTTTCTAAAAGCTAAAATAGAGTACAAAACATGGTTTTAGGTTTAGAACTTACCTATTTTCGTAAAAAAAAAAAAAACCATTTTTCAGAAATTTAAGTTGCATATATTTGAAAATTGCATTCGATTATTTAATTATATCAAAACACAGTAAAGCTATATACTAAAAATAACATTTGCGAAATAACTGGAAACTTAAAATTTCACGCACGTATTTATTCTCAGAAAATTAAAAAATTTGGAAATTAATACACAAACTTCTGATGAGTCATATTTAATGCAAAGAAATGTGAATTGGTTGAAATAAAATGGAAAATTACCGAAAAACATTTTTCGATAGATGCCCAGAATAAAATTATTTTGATCTCTGCAATGAATTACAATTATGCTCTGATATTAGCTATTTAGCACAATGACCGTAGCAAGTATAATAGAGAAAACTATTTTTTTTTTCTCATTTAAAATAAACTTGCGTTTCATTCATTAGTCTTATATTACCTTTGCATTCAACGAATGCAATTCAACGAAAAAAACATCCAAAGAAAGAAAATCACAAAAGAAATTAACTATTTGATAAAATATTAAAAATATGTCATCACAATAGAATTAAAGACGATAGGGAAATCTCGACCACAGGATTAAATACGATGTACCAACACTAAATTGGGTTCAGCAAAACACATTTAGTTATTATAAGCGTAACATTTCTGTAAAGTTTCTGAAAATTTGGCCTAAATACACTACAAAAAATAGAGGCTAATGTTCTAAGTAATTTTCATGCTATTTATATTCCTTCTTTAACTATGCTCTATCAATGGCCGAGTGGTTTAGACAGCTGAATACTGGTAGTTAGACAAGGGTTCGAATTCAGACGAATAAGCTGGCTGCATTGTTAGTTTTTGTGGTTTTCCGCATGTGTGATGTGAATACGAACCAATTTCTCATCCATAGTCCTTTAAGAAGGGCTGCCGAGCGGTAAAGTCGCTGAACACTGACAGTTCCGACCTGGCTTTGATTCCAAGTGAACAGGCTGACTTCATGGGCGTTTTCGTGGCTTTCCCCATGTGTAATGTGTATACCAACCAGTTCCCTTAGATATCCCTCCTCTTACGCAAAAAGCTCCAGTGTGCTTTGGCGTTAATCTTAATAAACTAAACCAAACCTTCACGAAGGCCCTCCTCCCCTTAGGCAGATAGCACTTGTGTGTTTCTCTTATATTCCCACAATCCGTTCCAATCCAATCCTTCCTTGGGTGTTCTCTTATATTCCCATAATCCAATTCAATCCAACGCAGTCCTTCCTTGTGTGTTCTCTTATATTACCATAATTCAATCCAATCCAATCCTTTCTTAACTGTAAGTATCGATAACCCGGATACTAGAGCCTGCAGCTGCCAAAGGAACTCTTCAGTTCGAATCCAGTTGCCGTCCAATGTATTTTCCAATCGGTGTTACAAGTTCTCTAAAGAATATTTCATTTTGAAAAGAAATTTAGAATGAAAAATATTTTTATAGAAATAACCCTTAGTTTGAATGTAGTCGGCAGCAGCGCTTTTTTGATTGGTATTATTAGAATTATTCTTTAATATTATTTTATTTTGAAAGATTTTTATAGATTCAAAAGATAGTTGATGGGGAATTTAAGTAATTTGGATGTTACTTCGAAACTCAATTTCAACTTTTACTTTTGAAAGGAACAAACACTTACTTGAAGTACATATTCATTTTAAGGCTCTCTAAATTTACCAAAATCTGGGCGAAATCAAAGAATTCAGAGTCATACACTTCCTTTGAAGCCAGTTAACCTAGTTACGAGAATATTTTCAATTCTCATCAGAAAACACGTACGTTAATAAATTTGGCTAAACAATGCATGCAATTTATATTCCACAAATTTTAAATCGCTTTGATGTCATAAATAAAACAAAACTTAAGAAATTTTATAACAGTCACAGAAGTATAAGTTACGTAAAAGTTAGTTTTTGCAAATTTGAAACATAACCAAAAATAGAGATTTCGTACACTTTATAAACACATTAAGCTTTTTGCACGCTTTCCAGAATAAAGCAATACATCGAAATAATAAAGCAATACATCGAAATGAATGCACAACAAACTGCACAAGAGATTGCTTGGACAGTAACTGTACACTTTCCAACTGTTTCTCAGCATTCGGCAAGAACATTGAAAAGTAAGGAAGCTTGACTCCCGGATGTCACTTATGAACACAAGCGCGGAATTCGAAAGTGTGCTTTCTCTCTTAAGAAGTAAAGAAGAAAGGTTTTTATAATAAATTGTGACTATGGATGAGAAGTAGATATTCTACAGGGTACGGCAGAAAGATATTCAAGATTTGGAAAACCTAAATCAAATGAGATATGAACATTTTCTTTTCATTACTTGAATGTACGCATAATGCCATTTTACATCAACGCAATTTTTCGTTTTAGCAGGGCACCACTCCATTTTTCATGCATTGATTGAGACATTCTATATATTGTTATCTCAAGGTTCTATAGACAGTTATCCCAAGGTGAGTTACTTCGGGCATAATGGCAGCTCTTTCCTGCTGTATGCTATCTTGACAGCTTTTCAACTATTTCAACAGGGTCTCGCCGGCCGAGTGGGAATTGATGCAAAAGGCAAGCTACATTGCCATTGCATCTTGTCGGCAACCAGTCATTGTGAATAATAAAGTGCACTACAACAACAGCGCGATGCTCTCCTGACCAAAGGTATATTCTAAATGGCAACTAAGTGGCTATTCGACGATATGTTTGTCATGAGTGTATCCCCTTCGTAACTGTAGCGATTCTACTCCCAAATCGGGGAATTATTTCTGCTACACACCTTGTATTACAATCGCACACGTTCCTCACCGAGGTAGGGTTGAAAGTTGTTCAATGAAAACTCCAAAGGCACCTTTGTATCCAAAGAAGATGTTACTATTGGACCATTTGTTGGTGTTGTTCACTACTCATTACACCCGCGAAGTAAAACGACAGATGAAATTTGATATTGTACAGATATATAGCAAATGCATGACTAGTTATGCCTTAAATCAGTGGTCTCAAACTCTAATTGCATGCGTACCGAATGCACGATCTGGAAGCAGCTGACGACCAGATTTTTTTAACGAAATAAATTTTTTTTTTAACAAAAAGTTTCAGTTAAATTTTACATTTTCTTTACTAAATATTTTATAAAATCATGCATGAACAGTAATAATAAAGTAAGGAGAAAAAATACAAGCTATATTTTATTTTCTGTCTGAAATCTAAATTTCCTTTGGTTACAGTTTGCAATTCAAACGGACTGACAGGAAATATTGTTGCGTTCTATGGGTTCGTGGATTTGGAGTGACTGACAACACCACTTAAGAAAGAATCAAAACACAATACATTCGCCAGCATTCCACAGGACAGCTCCAAAGACAGGTTTACAGTCGTCGAAAAACTACGACAAACACGCTAAAACAATTGGCAACACAGCCTTCAGGCTACAAAGGTGAACACAGTTTCACGGCAAAGCACAAAAGTACCGCTCCAGACTCGGTTCGGTCGCTTTCGGAGCTCAAGACACTGCTACTGAACTCAACGTACTCTCGATACAACTTCACAAGATAAACTCTCGAAACACTGCTACTCCGTGTACAGGCAGGATTTATATAGCTTTTTGATCTGTTTATATAGCTTCGAGAACATTCTGGGGTAAACCGGTAAGAATTCGTTCCAGAATGTTGTCGCTCCGCCTATGGCATATCGCCAATTTTGCCGCTAAATCTGGCAACCCTGCTTTTCCTTCCTATTTTCTGGAACCCTAAACCCGCTTTGCGAGGAAGCTATCTTACAGCAGCTCCGCATTTCGTAACAATATTGCGTTTTTTGACTAACATTTATTTCAAATTTCATTATTGACAAATAATTCTAAAATATTGAATTAACAGCTAAATAACTTACATTTAACTTGAATAAATAAATTCGGAAAACTTTGAGATAAATATAAATAATGGCAACCTATTCTCTTCTTTTATTTACTGTATTTTCTTTTGATACAGTGGAGAAAATATGCAGATTTCAAAACTAGAATGGTTCAACCATATGCATGCTTCCAATATATCTTTAAGTGGATCTATCTTTTTTACCTTTTATATTTATCTTTTATCTTCCAATATATCTTTTATAATTCAGCTTAAAAGCAAACGAGATTGCAAAAAATATTTTGACACTCAATTGTTCTGCTAGTTGGCTATACCGGCTTCAAAAGGGACACTCAGTTTCACCATTAATTATTTTTGTTAAATCAAATAAAGTTGATAAAGAAGAAGAAAATAACTAGTCGCATGTATTTGACCAAGTGCGAGAAAGGTATTCCTCGTGTGATATCTACAATACGAACGAAACTGGACATTTTTTACATTATTTTCCCAAGTCGCACACTCGGAATAAGAAATGACACGGTGGACCAAGCAGTGAACAAAGTTTAATTGTTGTTCATGTAAGTAATGCAGACGGCAGTGACTAACACTGTCCTTCGGTGATCGGTAAGTCCGAAAAACTATGTTATTTTAGGACTATAGACAATACTTTACCTTGTATCTACTACAAAAATGATTGGATAGACAGCTCATGATTTCGTTAATGGCTACTTTGTTTTAAAAGCGAACAGTGGCTCAGAATAGGCACCTTTTTATGGCATCGGACAGATCTCCCAAACGCAGCAAGTCGTCTTCAGCCTGTGAATAAAGGCACTACTGATCTTATGAAGCGGTTTTATTGCAAGTGACTTGTTACAGCTCCAATGCCCACTGCTTATAAGAAGACGGAAGCGCCAAGCTATCGCCGCATCCTGAAAATCTGTATCATCACAACACATATAGAACTGTATCAGCAGATAAAGAGCCTGATCCTGTTGATAAATTAGAGGGTGATAACGATACCACTTCACCTGACGAATGGAACATTCTGCAAGGCGTTAAAAACCCTGGTGTTAGTTTTGATGCGTTTGTTAGTACAGATGACGATGTTGCCGTGTGTGCTTCAGTGCAGTTTTATGTACAAGCAAGCAGTTGCGTCTGAGGCGCAAGAAGTGTCATCAGAAGAAAGTGAGGAGAACATCATTCCGCTCACCAGCCAGTAAGTGTTACACGCCACAAATACTTTAGAACGTTTTGCTGCAACATCCGAATTAACTCCTAGTTTTACGGAAACCAAGAACTTGGTCGATGGAACACTTGGTCGATGAAATTGCCAGGTATTTTCATTCCTGTCAACGACATTGCAATATACAGAAAATTTTCACCATAAAGTGGTCTGCGAGTACGTTGTTTCAAGTTACAGTACAGTAATTAGTGCAATAATGTAGTGTTCTCTATGATGACATACATGACATAATGTAGTACGTATATACTTATTTATGTACTGTAAATGGTTATAAAGTGTAAAAAAAAACTATTTCCCCAATCAAATTTTAGTCCCCGGTTAACACGAATTGTTTAAAAAAGACTCTTGATTTTTCGGTCCCTTGGGATCCGCGATAACAAGCGTTTACTATGAGTAGTAATCCAAGACTAAGTTGTAAAATCGAATGAAATTGTAAGCAAGGGATTTTTGCGCAATTGAAAGTGTCATAACAGTTTAAGTTATTGTTACAAAGAGAACTGTATAACCTTAATCACATAATTTACACATAAGTTCATTATCAGTATTATTTTCGTTGGCGATTTAGAACGTACTGTTCGTTTCAGGTTCAACAGTTATTTACATGCACTGTTACGTAAGATTTCTTCTGTTCTAACATATTACTAATGAGATACTAATGATACGCTTTAAACCGCCCATCCGGGATAGTGGTTAGCGACGCTGACTGCTGTACCGAAGGGCCCGGGTTAGAATCCTGGAGAAAGCATGGATGTTTGTAAATGTATACTGTCTGTGCGGCATGGGGGTACTCTAAATATGCGGCGAGCCGAAAAGGCGTACTGTCACCTGTATGGTGCTCGGGGCCCTTGCCGACGACAAGCACAATCTTGCACTTCTTGCCACGATGAATATTGTGATCTTGTTCTGATGTTACTGTCAGACAAGTGAGATAAGTCACAACAAATAATAAGGTATGATTTAAAAAGTTGTATTTGTGTCTTAACGCAATAAAAATATATTTATCCAATATTCACCATTACTGCATTTTGAACGTCGATATTTCCCAGTTGTAAGTGAAATAACTAAATTTAGCAAATATTTCAGACATTCAACAGACAATATCAATATTTGCTAGATATCAGTAACATACATATATAATATAATATAATGGTATATTTTAGATAAAATGTTTCGTATTTTATTTCAGCTACATGTTCGTTGTGTATTAAAACAAGCAATGCTTTGTTTCTTTTTTTGTAAAACAAATTAATCGCAAAAATAAGTATAAACAAAACTGATATTCTTTTACTATTAAATATCGTTAATTAAATACAACCGTTACCTTTCGTAGAAAAATACATTTTATTCGTAAAATAACAAAATTAGTCGAGGTTTGACAATTTCAATTTAACCTGAGGCAGATGCAGCTTTTATTGTTTTTTTTACTCGTGAGTAATTAAGAAAAACATTTCATCATTCTCATCGTCAAGACGTTTGGTAATATTTAGTTCATTTTCATCACACTTGCTTTTAAGCAAAAGAAAGAAAATGAATTACACATTTTCACGCAAAGGAATTAATTTTAGAAATAAGATTAAGCAATTTTGCAGTCTTTTAAAATTCCTTTTGTATTTTTAGGCTCTACACTTTAAGGACAGTTGTTTAGTTAAGCCATAAAAGCATTTAACTTTTATTTTGATTTTATTGAAGTCTGTTCGAGATCACTTACAGTAATAAAATTTAATATACAATTTTAACTCGGTAAATATTATCATATTAATATTTAAGGAAAATAAACAAAATGAATTATAAATCACATGCTACTTTTATCATTACAATTTCGAGAAAAATTGTAAGGGTATAACAGAACAAGTTGAGACAACAAAACCGTTAGATTTATAATATGAAACAAGAAATTCTCTTACTTGCGGACATGCCGAGGTTGTTCCCGCTCTTATGCATTATCTGCATGTGCTCCATCAGAGACTCGGAACTGACGAAGCTTTTATGGCACATCGGGCAGACGTGAGCGAAAGGGTTCGAGATCAGAGCCACGTGCTGCTGTAAAGAAGGCGCAGGTCAATCATATTCTATAACATACTATATTATAACTTGAAACTTAAAACAAATTTAAACAACAAAAGAAGAAGGTACAGATGTTGAAAATGTCCTTAGCGGAGACTTTCCAGAGTTTTTGGACGTTTACGTTGCGTTACGTTACCCCTAACATATCATTCACTCGTTTTGGTCAAGTCTAGCCACTGCGTGAAACACGAGGAATTTAATTTATATTCTCTGCGCATCGTACAAAACTAGATCTTAGGATGCTGCCATTCGGGAATAGGTAAAATCTTAAATTTAATTTTCAAATTTAGACAATCTGTAATTTTTTTTTAAAACTAACCAGGAAAATAATGATTTCAGCTAGTATAATTTCACGGTCAAGCTAGTAACCAATAATAATACAGATGAAGAACTGTGCTTTTTGCTTTTAAATCGCTTAGTTAATCAGTAACTGACATATTAAATATGAAAGAAAATTTAAATATCTTACGCTTCACCAAATGGCAACAAAATGGCGCACAGAAGAAAACAATATTTTATATCCAACATTGGCAACACATTTCTTTTAAATCGCTGAGTTCTTAGGCTCTGTTGAGTGCAACATATTACTTTTAAATTGCCGAGTTTTCTTATTAAATTTGAAACATATACATCTTGTCTTCTTCAGAGTGGCAACATATTACTTATTAATCGCCGAGTTTGTTAATCAAATAATTATACTCACTCAAAATATGAAATAAATAAAAGTCTGATGTGGACACCACGACTTCTTTGTACGGCCTATTAAATTATACACATTTTTTGCTGTATTTCATTAAAACCTATTTCCCAAATTTCATTACAAATATATTTCTTATTCAATCAAATCAATTCTCATTTCTCGTCAATGAAAAAAATACATAAAACCTCAAAACATCTTCATTAAAATCTGTAAAATACAGAAAAATCTGAAACACCAAATAGAGTTAAAAACGTTAAAAAAAAGATTTTTACAGTTAAAATTAATTAACATTAGACATTTTTAAACAGCGTTCTATTCAGAAAGTTAGTTTGATTAAATGTATGAAATGAAAATAAAAATTAACCTTTTTTTCTTTAAATTTGCATAAAATTATAAGAAAACAATGTAATCGCAATGATAAAAATGACAAAAATGATAAGATAAAAATTGTAAGGATAAGGATTATTAATAATAATATTTCCTTTGCTTACATAAACATTACAAGAAAATTAACCGATATTTTTTATATGCTAAGCTTTCACCAGTTGTGCATGGTATCTTGTACTGATAATAGAAAAGAAATTTCTGTTAGTCAGAAATTATGAAATTTAAGCTGCATTTAAGCTTTTAGAGATTAATAGAAACTTCCTTTCTCACGAAAAATTAAATTTTGATTTATAATATACTTACTTTAGAAACGTGGGAAATTCCATCATGAAAATTTACGGAAGATTGAAAAAGTAAACTACCATTAAATTACAGCGCCTCAACTGATGCATAGCATATTATCATAAAATCAAAAGCGTTTAAATGCCCGACTTTATAGATAAACTATTATTAGGTAAATCAATGATCGTTTATATTCCAACTAAACTATTTTGAACAATCGTTTCATCTGAATGCAGAGTAAAATAAAAAAAAAAGTTTTGCGAAAATTACTTACATTTTGCTATATGCTTAGGTTAAAAACGCAAACGTATCCTCTTTATTTTTATAAACTCATTTAACGTAGCAAATTACTGTGTTTCATCGCTTAGATTTGAAGCACTTCTTGGGAAAAAAATAAATAACTTAAAAGCCAGTAGTTAAACATTTCTCAATAGATTTCGTCATATACGCGGAAAACATAAATGTCCAGTATTTACAAAAAGAATCGCATTTTTAAATCTTTAATTTTCTGTTAAATTATTCTGCATATAAATATTCTGAAAACGGTACCAACGCATTATTATTTTGACCTGTAATATACAAATATCCATATATTTTTTAAATTTAAAATACCATCAAAGCAGAATTTAAACCGAAATATTTAGTTCTAACTCATTATTGCTTGCAACAGCGCATAGTGTTCGTCTACCAATCAAGAGGAATGCTTTTAATAAAATCGGAAAGCTTTCAGATTTTATATTACGCCCAAACGGGAGTTTTTTTCTTTTACAGGAATATACTCGTTTCGACAACGTTTGGATGAACGGCAATTTGGGCTAAACATATTTAAAAAAAAATTATCTTTAGAATTCCCAATAGACAGTCTCGCGCGCTGGGGATAAAAATGTTTTATTCCTTACAAAGTTGCTCCTGCTCGCTTTGAAATTGTTGAGTTTTTTAACCAAAATTCGTTACAGTTTTACAAAATATGAAACAGACAATAAAAAAATTCCCAGTTTGGGCTTCTAGATGCCCATGTTCGGCTGGAGGACTATGCTATTCAAAATATGATGACTCTAGTTACCGCTGTTTTTTCGCAGTGCGAGAAACATGCATACATTCATGCAGTTTCTTCATTATTTAGTTTCATTAAATATAATACAGGGGGATAATATTTGGTGGCAACAATTTGAAAAGTGATACATCACATTTAAGTGATTCAAAGCAAAATACCGTTTCGAGACTAACAATCCTTCTAACGCCCTTTAGGGCTAATAATAATTTTCAACATTTATTAGTGCTTATTCTCAACAATTATCAGCGATTATCAGTGTTCCACGCTCATACTCATAACTAGTAGCCAGCTTTGAAATAAGCACGAAATAACGCACATGATGGTTTTGAAATAAACAGGAAAATAAGCAAAAGGATACTGCATCGTAGTAATCATTGAAAGAAATCATACCATCGTTGTTTGCTTGTTTATTTATTTTTTAAATGGCCGGACGCTTCGTTCTCAAGCATTTGCTGGGAAAAGCCAATGCATTGATGATTTAACTGTCTCATCAGCGACAGCGTTGCCTAGAGTACACTACAGGAAGAATTCCGACATTACATTTACAAAATACGGAGACGAATATACACAAATCAACCAAACCTTACACGGGATTTGAATTCGCTGTCCTGGAGCTCGGGCTAACAATCAGCCTCCGTTAACCACACAAGGTAACATTGTTGTTGTTGTTACTGTTACAAAACTCAAAATAAATATGCGTTTTCAATTCATGGACACTTCTGATTATATATTTTCTTTCCCATTCTTTCGCTCTCTTCTCGCGTTAGTAAACATGAAACTTGCTTCGTAGATTTTGAGTTGACTTGAAGAGTTCCCCTTTTGCAGAGCTTGACAATTCTAGCCTTCTGGATATTTCAGTGTCGCAGACAATGGTACTCCGTGAAGATAAAAACTGATTACAACTAATACCTGTCATTCAAATATTACCGAATTATGACCTTTTCGACTTTAAGCTTATCTATTCAATATAATGCCAAGCTCTAATACAGAAGTATCACTCTCTGCGATGAATTTTAATGATAAACAAAGACAAAGGAAAAACACTGAACTGACAAAAATTGATAGTGGAATAAAAAATAAATAAATAAATAAAAATAAAAAAATACATCAACTGAGGCGTAAGATCCATCGCAGAAAATTGGATATACAAGCAGTAAATGTTAAGATCATTGCACCGATGATTACGTGATATGGTTATTAAAAAGTTGTTAACTACATTTCAAAGATACATTACAATAACCTGGCTGCTTTGCGTGTATTGTTTTAGGATTTCTCTGCATCGCGGGTGATAATACAATATACCACAAGTACCAGTATCTGCAATTATAAGGCATCCAGACAGCATTGTTATTAACTATTCTTTACAATCAAACGGATATCCGTGAGAGATTATAACAATTGTCCTTAATTATTACTGTCAGCTGGCAGACTCTAAGTAATGATTTTAGTTGTGTAGGAGAGTTTCAGGTAGGGAAACTCTTCTCGTAAGAAGTGAGAAGGCACTGAGTTCGGAGATGCCATCAGGTAATTTAGTAATATTTTACACAAAATGCACTATTTTTCCAAAGAAAAGAATTTATTTTTCACATTTAAATTGATTTTCTTCCTCTTACTTGTATGCAATTTTATAAATCTTACTTTAGTTTTATAAAACATTAAATAATTTCATAATATCACGGGCAGTATACTGCAGAGCCTATTGGTTTGTTTGAGCAGGAAACGTGAAAAACGTACACTGCGGAGGGGAAGGGGTAGAACGGGAGTTCTCCCGTTCTACTGAGCCGATTGACGAAATCGAATTGACAATCTCAATCGAAATTTTCTGCAGAGACACAGAGAGATGACTTGGAAGAGTGTCTCAGTCAGAATTTGACAGAAAGGTAAGTTGAGATCCAGGGAAAACAGAGACGATCTGTTAATGCTGTCAAGATTCCAGTCTTTGGATTTAATCTCCGTGACTGCCTTGTGGCAGTTTATTAAGGATGTTGTCTTTTTACCTTCAGTGCCCATTAATGCACACTGCGGAAGAAAAAAATGGGACAATTCTATATCTCCCGTTCTACTGGGCCGATTGACAAAATTCAAACTGCATTGTCTCGAAAGCGCGATTTAGGATATGTATTAGATTTATATGCAGCATTGTTTTAATATACGTATTTTGACACAAAATCGGACTGTTTACGAAATGACATGCCGATTGTTTTCCATATTTCGATTCTACGACTCAAATTATGCCAAAGTGCCAAGTTTTGTAAAAATCGCACGTGTAGTTTCTAAAAAAATTAGCTCTCAAAATTTTAGCTCCTCAATGTTAATTAAATTTGGTATATACTTATTAATATCTCTTTTTTTTAATTAAACTTACTTGTTCCTTCTTCCAGAATTCGAAATTTGGGCTTAATCCAAATATAATTCGCACATTTTCTATGATTTATTCTTAAAATTTATATTTTAAAATAATTTTTATAAATTTTTCGAAAAATTTTTGTTATCATAACCTATAAAATTTTTACGATCATCTTAAAGTAGATTCTAAGCATACCTCCAAAAAATTAGAGCTTTTTATTCCAAATTTCCGAAGATATACGTGAATTTATATATTGGCGCGTTTTGAAATTCGGCATACTTGTTGAAAGTGATAATAACGAAAATGTGGTTTACGCACTTTGTGATAATTATTTGAAAGTAGGAACGATGTGACTTTTATTTTTCCGCTCGTCCACAATGTAAAAAGCTAGGAACGACGTGACTTTTTCTCCAGTCGTGCATAGTGGAAGGGAAAGGAAAATAGGTTGCCACATATTAAGAAGTTCGCCAAGTGAATTATTCTTGGCTGAAACTGAAAAAAATGCGCCAAAAGGCATTTCTACGCACACTTGCAAAAAATCAGTTTTTTATTCAAAATTTCTTAAGATATACGTGAATTTACACATTGGCGTGTTTTGCAATTTGGCTTATTCGTTACAAGCGATAATAACGCCAAATGTTTTTTACGCACTTTGTTAAAATTATTTGAAAGAAATGAACGTGAACGTTTTTTCGCTCGTATACAATAAAAAATGCAAAGGAAAATACGTTGCTATAAATTAAGAAGTTCGCCAAGTGAATTATTCTTGAAGCAAACTGAAAAAAAATGAGCCAATATAAATTTTAAAATTCCTCCGTAAATTTCGCACCACATTTTACAAAATTTAATATTTAGGCATAATTTAAGTCGTAGAATCGAAATATGGAAAAAAATTGGCATGTCATTTCAGAAAAAGTGCGATTTATCATTTTATGTCAAAATACCTACATTAAAACAATACTATATATAAATCTAAAATATATCCTAAGCCGCGCTTTCGAGACCTGAAAAACGAAATTTGAATTTCGTCAATCGGCCCAGTAGACTGTGTGATATAGAACTGTCCTGCACCCCCCCTTTTTTGCGCAGTGTACAATGACCTCGCCGGGATTCGAACTCCGGACCTCCTGACTGCCAGTTGGAGAAGCTTCCAATAGTATAATCAGAAAGTGCGTCATAAGGAAAGAGGAAAATCTCTTAAATCGCAGAGGCTGTTAGCACCTATTTTAGATGGATTTGCTTTGTTATTAAAAAGTCGCCTGCTTGAAAAGGTTTTTTAACTGAAACTATATTTTTGAGCGCGTAAAAAAATCTTAGTACATGATTAAGAAACAGGTATCAAGGGCATATCTTTCACTCATATCCTTACTAAATCTGGTGTATCATCTACGGATGTTTGCGCGTTTGGACTTTTAAAAAACAAACTTTCCAAACGTCGACCTACGATTCTTCTTGGACTTTGGAAAGGTGTTCAAGAGGAATGTTATAAGATACTTTTTTCGATACTGCAAAAGGCTTATTAGCTTGGAAATTAGGGTGCAGACAGATAGTGAAGATTAAGGGTTATCAAATGGAACATTTAAAACAAAAAACGTTTAGGTAATATATTTCTGTAATTACAATGAAAATTGTCAAAAAAAAAATGTGCGAACAGCCTCTGTATTTATTGCACGTTAGCATTTTATCAAAGGCCATTATAAGTCAAATAAGCATTTTTATTATACCTGGGAAGAAGATAAAATGCGAATTAACACTTCGCAATTTGATTACGTAAATAATAATCAAATTTCTTAATATTTACATTCAGTTTCTATGGAAATAAAGCAATTCAGTAAATCAAGACAAAAGTTTTCAGCTTCAAGTAATAGAAATTTCAATCTCCAGAGTTTGGGTGAAGTTCTTTTAAACTGGTAAACTAAACATCATTTAACAGTAGTGCTGGTTATTTCCTATGCATCAAGGGTTTGGGGCGGTTCTTTACTGAAAAAAGAAACCTGCAAGCTTCTAAGGAGAATTCAAAGATTTCTTTGAAGAATCATTCGCAGCTACAGAACTATTAGTTACGAGGCTCTTTTCCTACCGCTGGTATTCCACCGATAGGTATCGATAGTTTGAGCAATATTGCGATGAAGGAAAGCACTTGAAGGCATTCCTTGCCAAAATTTCTTGATGACAATCAGTCTTCCGGTTTCTTCTTTGCCGCATCCTTTCAATAGGAGTCCAACATCAGTTGTTGGCTATCCCGAAGCTTTTCCTGAAGAGTACCAATGAATTTCTTTTACAAATGGAAGAAAGATGAATGATAAGGTTGGCCTTGTTTTTGTTGTTTATGAAGATAAACATGAAATAGACTTCAAACAATACAGAATTAGTGTTGAGAGCTTTGGTTTTCAAGCAGAATAGCTAAGCCTTGCTGAAGCCAAGTCTTGCTTGCTTTTCAAGCAGAATAGCTAAGCTTTGCTGAAGCTAAGCCTTGCTTGCTTTTCAAGTAGAATAGCTAAGCCTTGTCTAGAAATCTTGCTGTGAAATGGATCCAAAATTTTAGTAGCGGTTTGAAATCAATGTGCATTTTAATATGCACTGATTTTCTTTCTTCGCTATAATGACTACAGAAAATTACTGTTTCAGAGAAACTTTCCGTTAAAATTCAGTTTATTATTAAGACGTTGCAAGATCTTGATATCGACATCGTTTTGCTAACATTAATGGACACTGCGGAAATTTTGGAAACGAGAGGACGGATGCTTTAGCAACATTGATTTAAATCTCCGTGTTTCTGTTTCTGAATGGAAGCGCCTTTATAGAAATGATGCTATCTGTATTTGGAACAGATAATATCTGGCCTCACCAAAACCACAAAGATCCTACAGATTTTTACACAATAAAAACTGATCAATTTTCAACAGATTTTACTCAATTTTCGACCGGTTATAGTAAATTTTTAAGAGTTACTTAAAGAAATTTGGACTTGCTTCAAGTGCTTTGCGTAGTTGCGGTTAGCGGCGTAGAAGAGGTTAATCATAGTCTTCTCGAGTGCGTTCATCATGTCCAGCAGAGGGAGATATTTCATTTCATTATGAAGCACCTGTCTCTATCTTGGTGATCACTTTTTCTGAACTTTTACGGACAAGAGGGACAATACCTGCCCTTCGTAATTTCATTTTCAATTTAAACTATTGAATTCTCTTTATTTTATTATATTAAAAAAAATCGTTTAATTATTACTTAAAAAAGTTTTTCTTCCTTTGCAGTGCTATTGTACATTTGTTTGTTTATTTTGTTAGTTCCATAACTAACTTGAGTCAACTAACTTGCTTACTTGAGTCACATATTTAAAGGTGAACGTTGCTTTCTCTATGTGTTTCACCTTTTGTTTCATACCAAGCTTCGTTACTAATATCAAACTAATTGCAGCAGAATCTCAGTGGTTCGTAATACCGAATAATATGACAGGAGTATTCCCGATAAATGTGCCATCTGAGGGCGCTACGAGTGTACCAACGGGGATTTTGACCAAATGTAACGAAACAAATTCCATTAAAGAATGCGCAAATACAAACATTCTTATGATCAATGACTTCAACCGTGAACACTATAACCATAATCTAAAAGAAGAAGTTATTGATGTCTTCAACTGTGAGTGCACAAATGTTAAAATCATATTCTAATAAGACGAAATCATTGAATGGATCGAACAGAGATGAGGCAATTATGAAAGAAAGGTGGGTTGTTGCAAAAGCTATGAAGTTGTGGCAAAAGATACGGAGGATAAAAAATCTGATGTGTATATCACATAAGTTCCTTGTACGGAATATTAAATTATACGCATTTTTTCCTGCATTTCGTTTAAACTTATTTCCTCGAATTTTATTACAGATATACTTCTCATTCAATTAATTCAGTTCTCACTTCGCCGCAAAGCAAAAACACATAAAAACTCAAAATATCTGCATTAACAATTGAAAGATGTAGAAAAATGTAAAACATAAATACAGTTAAAACAATTTAAAGAACAATTTTTAGAATTAAAATTAGATTTTCAACGCAAAAACAAGCAATTTGGCCAGCGGGCAAGAAGGCAGATTTTTCGGTGCACAAAACTGAAAGTTTACTTCTGGTCTCACTCGGCAAAAAGACACTGAAAGCGTAGAAAATGACTTAATTTGTTGTGGACGCTATGCTGAGTCAATATATGGGGCAATTTTGTTATGGATGCTATGCTGAGTCAATATATGGGGTAATTTTATAACTGAAATGATAATTCCAGAATGGATTAAGCATGATTTAATTCGCAATTATAAAAGAAGATGTAATCTTTGTTGATGAGAAGCTTAGTTTCTCTAGATTGGCAACAATTCCACTATTCTGCTAAGTTTGAAATGTAAACAAATATGGCTGCTATGGGCAAAAGCATTAGGCTTAGCCGCACTTAAACAACTTTTATATCGTTGATAATTCAACAACTATTGCGTGAAAGTTAACTAAAGGTATAAAAACCTTAACCGGAAGATAAAAACAACATACATTTTTAAAACAAAAAATGCACAATTTACAAATGTATAAGAATAAAGAAACTGAGTTCACTGAGCCGAGTAACAGAGTGGATATATATGAACATAGATTTATATACTTTTGGTGCGGCCGATTGCGACCAAAATGCGAGGTGCACATCTACATGTTATAGCAGTCCTATATACAAAATTTCAACGTTCTGAGGTTACTCGTTTTTGAGTTATGCCAGATACAACATACACGTATATACGTACATAGACACCACGAAAAAATCTCTTCTGAATCAATTTAAATCAGTTTTATAATTCGTTGTGGGAAAAAGAGTCCTTTATTCTGTCCTTACGTACAGCTGTCAAGTAAAAGTATCGTTAAATTGCATTCGATAGCGATCAAAATTTATATTTTCGTTGAAATATGGTATCCGGAATTTTTCGTGATTGCAATACTTCGTACAAAGAAGTAAAAAAGGGAGAAGGTAATATTATTTAAAGCAAGTCTGACTAAGAATGAAAACGCATTTGTAAAGTTTACAGAGCTTACTAACTAATCATTGAAACAAATGGACATCTGAACTTTATTTAAAGAAACATCTTGCAATACCAATATTGTACACCAATAGGGGGTATTCATTTGTTAGCAATATAATTTCATAACATCCAATGTAGCAATCAGCTCTACATCTAAAGATTTATCTATGTTAAAATGATTTTGAATGCGGTTGTTATTCTCTGTAACAATTTTGAACTTTCTATCTATTCAAAATACTACACAAAGAACATTACAAAATTTGCTCATCCATATCTTCTGTTAAAATTGTTTGTTACTCAATTTATTTTTCAGAGCCTTATAGAGACATTAGGTATTTTAGAAGCAGGAGAGATAAAAAATGAGCAATGTCCTCGCTGGGACTTGAACCACGGACCTCTCGAATACGTGCCGAGTTTGCTGACCACTAAACCACGAAGACATGCTAAGAAGGCGAGAGAAATACGTTATATACCTTCCCTTTTATAGGGAGACTGCGGATTAGGGGGACCCCGATCGCCAAATCCTGGTGGTGGAGAATCATCATCCATCACCTTTTTTAATTTGGGCGCCACTGTAGAGGCATTAGGTAGTTTGAAGCAGGAGAAATGAAAAATGAGCAATGCTCTCGTCGGGATGCATAATTCACAACTGCACATCAGTATTGCCACTGAGGGAGGGGTTTCAAAAATGGACCAATGAGCTTCTATTGCTTCAAAAATAGACCAATGAGCTTCTATTATTGTGACGTTGATCTTTGAAACTGTGCGTATGAGGGCACGTCGTTGTTTACGTTCCCTTTTGAATTTCTTTCGCAGTTATAAATGTATGGCGAATAAATGCTGCTATCATTTTAGTAGAAAATCTCGTAGTGCATTCATTTTATTAGTTTATTTAATCGTTTAAGTGTCGCGAAACTTATCAAGGCATTGATATTCGGATTGTTCGTGGCATATTATCGCTCTTTGTATAGAGAAAACGACTCAAGCTACAATTAGCCTCGAATATTATGCATTTACTAACAACACCTATGGGTTAAGAGACTTCAAGTATATGATTTTTTATTTAGAATGAGAATAACTGGAAGTGTTACAATGAATCTAGTATTTTCTTATCTCAGTGCTTGCATTCCTTTGATTTTGAAAGTGTAAGATACAAAATATATATTGCGAATGATTGGATTATACCTCTTGTTAACATTAAAAGTTATATATGAATAAATTAAATATATTCGTTTTGAAGATGTTAAATTCATTTTGTTTGAAGAGTATTTCGCATTCAGGCAATTCATTTAAGAGTGAACAGTTATTAATGTGAAATTTAACACACTAAATGTGTAGGAATGCAAATTAGAAAAGTTCACTTTGAATAAAACTGTGCATTGTCTGTTATTATAGAACATCATTTCCATGTAATCTGCAAAAAAAAATGTTAAGACTTCTACTATTGTCATATATAATTATGCTTATATTTGATCTAATTTCGCACTGAAATTGTTCACAGGAAATCCACGATGCTTTAATTATTTTGTGCAAGAACTTGCGTGGCAAAACATTTTCAACCAAGGTCATGTGAAAGAACAGGAACGTTCCTGGAAGCCCATTGGTCCATTTTAGAAGCCACTCCCTTGGTGGCGACACATACGAATATTACGAAATATGCCGCTCGAACAACCGACCTCTCGAATAAGAGCCGAGTGTGCTGACCCCTACACCACGAAGGCATGCTAACAAAGCAGGAGAAATATCTTATAGCCTTTTCAAACTTCCTTAAACCTTTACGAACAGTTTCAATATAAGCGATTACTGTTGACTTGTAATTATCGAACAATTATACAGTTCTATTCCTTCGGTCTACAATTATGCAAATACGGTAATCGGTTTGGAAATTAAACAACGGCATTGAGGAAAGCCTGAAAATACATAATAATTTAAAAATTTAAGCAAAAGAAGTAGCTTTCACGGACATTAAAAAAGAAAACAAAGAAGATCATAATTCCCATTGGTGAAAGAATTTTTAAAGAAGTTACCTAATAGTGAGGAAGAAATTAACTTTTAATTAAGTTTCTCCCATGTTACATATTTGTAATGCTGGCAACCGTCGCTGCTACTTTGCCGCAGGACATTTATCCTAGGCATGAATTTAGACGACATTGATTATTAGTCGACAGGACATTTAGCCGACAGCACGTTCAACGACAGCACATTTAGCTGACAACGCGTACGCTTAAACAAAAACATGAAACAAATACTGATATCTACACTATTGAAACCTCTGGATGTCTGTATGTTTGTTTGCTTGTAATATGATCTCCTCCGGCGGGAGTTGAGTTTCGAGAGGGGTACTCCTGTATTCCAAAAATCCGTCAGAAGCCATTCCGACCATTCTCATCTTCGCAGGCTTTTAATCGGCCGAGATATTAATTAAAAACTCTACTAAAAACGAATTTTCACGCTGAGTTTTCCAAGTGGCAACAGTAACGCGCGCTGGAGATAGAAATGTTTTAATTCGAAAGGTATTACCACTGCTCCTTTTAAATCATACAGTTTGTTAACCAAAAATTTGTAAGTTTTACAAAACATGAAAAACAATAGCATTGCCAAACATTAAACATATTATTATTGTTATACAAAGTTATATTCTGACGTTGAATAAAGCATGAGATTGCACGTGATGCCACTGTATGTCGAAAATATTTCGTTAATATCAACATTTTAAATAAATAGCTGCTGTTAGCAACTTTTTTGTTTCAGGTTAGGATAACTGACATGATAGATTATTGCCAAGTTAATTCTTTGATTGATATTGAGAAAAATTCGTTATATTACGTTAAATTTAAATCATGATGTCATACGTGTACGTATTAACCTGAAGTGTCAAAAGTTTTTGTTTCCTGGTTTGGCAACAAAAAATTATTATGAAGTGGTTGTTCTTCGGAATGAATGAACTGATTTCGTTCATACTGGAATGCTTTTATACATTTTCTTTTCCGGTGTACGTATAACTTATAAATTTTGCTTTGGCTGTAGCCCGCTCATCTGACAGGCTTGCTAACCAGTTATAAATTAATTCCTCCCAAAAGTTTTTAACGATCTTGAGGTACTTACTAAAACAAATAACAAGAATTATTATGCGATGTTCAGTTCCTGTTTCTGATGTATGCGTTTAACTAACTTAAAAACAAATTATTAATAAAAAATTCTATAAGTAATATGTATTATTTTACTAATGTGAATTAACACTTTCGGTCTGCTAGTGACGTTTGCTGCTTTAATACGTAGAATTTCTTTTTATCCACAGTAGAGAGTGTTAGCGGCAGTATGATATAACACGCAATAGTACAGATTATCGAATGGATTTATTACAATTCACTGCAGCACTCGTAGAAAATTTAGCATTTTCTGAAATCGCTATTGACACACCATCAAGACTCAGGAAACTCCAGTCTCAGGAATTCACCCATTTCAGTGAAACGTCAGAAAAGTCACGGAGTTCCTGTACATGACGTAATGATGTGACATCTTTGGACCCTGGCCAATAAAGGCGAGCAGAATCAGCGTTGTAAACTGGAAACTTGTGGAGGTCGTTCCAAAATCCAAAGACAAAAACGTTTTGTTTAAGAATAAATAAATAAATAAAATAAATAAATAAATAAAAATAAAAACTCCCAAGTACAATAAATGTTAAAAATATTACAGTTTATGCCTATATTTTCATGAAATTTTATATTGACGGTGACAACTCCCACGATATCGCAGTCTTTACAACTTAAGTAGGAACTTGTTAATATAATGGTGAAATAAATTAAGAGAATTTGCATATTTTATCGACTTTCATGAAAAGAACTGAACTGAAGGGAAAACCACTGCTTCTAGATAAAAATGCAGATCTTGTACGGCAAATACGTAAGTGCACACGTATGTGTAGGCGAAGCTAGTAGAAAAACTGGCTTTATAAGAGCGTGGAGGGTAAGACGAATTCCGTTCGCTAGCACACCTCGGCGAATTTCTTGGTGTTATCTTGCAGCAATCGGTTAAATTCACATCGGAACAGTAAAAATCAGTAACCACCAACGTGTAGATGATTCATGGAATGAGGTGGCAAAATGTGAGGAAGCTAGAGGCAGGCCAATTGCAAGTCCAGGTATGCAGAGAGCTTAATTTAACGCTCAGGGTTGTGTGTAACCTATGGAAACAGCTCCAGGATACTGTATCCATCGAGAAAAAGCCTCGGCAAAGTCGTCCAAGAGCCACGACGGCCAGAGAAGATCGCTATTTGTCCATTTTAGCGAGGCGTAATAGAGGGGCTACAGCTTCTCAGCTCTCTCGGGACCTGTATGCAGCCATAGCAAGGGTGACTGTTTCCAAAAGACTGAATGAGAGAGGGTTGTTTGCCAGAAGACCAGCTGTTTGCATCCCGCTCACGTCTACGGACAAGAGATTCCGATTAGCATGGTCCAGGCAGCATAGTGTTTGGAGTACGGAGTAATGGGCGACCGTCGAGTCCCATTTTCGCCTAAGCACCGATTCTCGCCGTAATTTCATATGGAGAGAGCCAGGGACCCGCTACCTACCCTTCAATGCCCGCGAAATCAACAATTATGGCGGTGGCGGTGTAATGATCTGGGAAGGCATCATGTTGGATGGCCGCACACCTCTCCACGTCTTTGACAGAGGCTCTGTGACTGGTGTGAGGTATAGACATGAGGTTCTTGAGCCCTATGTTCGCCTTTTCCGGGGTGCAGTTCATCTTACATAACGGTAACGCGAGGCCACATAGAGCTCTGGTCGACGAATTTCTCGAGAGTAAGGATATTCGCTGGATGGATTGGCCAGTCAGGTCTCCAGACCTCAACCCTATAGAGCATGTCTGGAAGGCTCTGAGGAGGCCAATTGCAACTCGCAACATCCCTCGGAGAGCCATCCAGGAACTGAAAACAGTGTTGCTGAATGAGTGGGACCAATTGCCAGAGGCACTGATAAACTGACTTATTTCCAGTATGACATCACGCTGCGAGGCCTGTATGGCTGTAAGAGGGGACGATACCCCCTATTAACCCATTTCTTTTGTCTTCTGAAACCGCTGTTTCAGTCCTTCAGACTCACATGAATGTTAGACACGAACATTTGTGTCTATTTATAACTGTTGAGTGTTTAGTTTGTTTGTATTATATAAACCTACGTTCACACCAAATTTTATTAAAATCTGTCCAGTAGTTCTGGAGATCCTAGATAAAATATGAAAATTCTATTAATTTATTTCACCAGTGTATGTTGCAAAGGAGTTTTTCTAATACTTATAAAACTGTATTTTTAGGCTTTTGGGGAGGAGGTGGGTCTCAAAATTTTTACGGTTGAAAGGGTTAAAAAGCGTACACAATTTAATAACAGAATCTGATTATTAGAAAGGATTAAGGAATGGAAACATTTCATTCAAAATTAAAAATCCGTCAAAAAATAAAAAATGCTAACTTTAAAGCCCCATTTATTAAAATGGCTCTTGTTACAAAAATTAGCCAAGATAATAAGACACACAGTATTAGCTGGAAAATCCAAGTGTTCTGTTTACCTGCCTAAGATTTTTTTTAATGTCCAGTTACTGGACAACAATTAATAGTTTTTAGCCAAATGTTTGAATATTGCGAGTTTAGTTCATTCTTTCGTAATATCTTGAAATATGTAAATTTTTATTTAGCAAAAACATCTGCACGTAATAAACACAACTTGCTGCCAGTGTTATCGAAAGCACAGAGCGATATTATTACAATATATTGTAATAATATCACTCTGTGCGATATTATTACAATATATTTTATCTTCGATATTATTACAATTATTATTTATTTATCTTCGATATTATTACAATATATTGTTAAGCACAGAGCGAGTTGTAAGTTTTGTTGAATGAACTGAATTCATTGAGATACTGTTGTATTTAAAAAAATATTTTAGTTGGACTTCCTAAGAAATTTTGCATTCTTCTTCCAAACAAGCAATTTTTTCCTTAATAATACTTAACCCTTTTCCTTTAACACTTTTTGATTATCTGCAATTATTATTGTGAGTATCATAAATAAAATATGTTTTTACACCTTACAGTAAGTAAACTGCAAGACTGCTGACTCTACTCTTTATTGCATTGAAAAGGAAATCTAGTTATTATGATGATATTTTGAAGTAACATACAAATCAAAAGCCTCTATTTCTTCTTCTTTTTTTAAAAAACGTTTTGTACAAACAACATTTTCAATACATTGATATTTTTCTGTTTATACTATTTTACGTTCAAAAGAGAAATGCAAAACGATTGCCAAACCTTTTATAAGATTGTAATTTTTTTTTAGTTCATTTTAATTTTGCTCATTTGTAAAGGCTTATTTTACTAGTTGGCAACGGTAAATACTATTTTTAGTTAAGGAGGAGGAGGAAAAAGGCGTTATTCGTATAATTTTTTGTTTTTTTATTTTCTTTATATTTCTCGAATTAAAAAAATATTAATGGTAAATTTTATTCGAGGTATTGCACTAGAATTTAAAAACTCCAGAGAGCAATTGTTTTTACGATTTTCCAACAGAAAGTAAAAAAAGAACTAAAAAATAAAAATTATACAGTACATAGGGCTGGAAAATAAGTACTTGTCATAAAATTTTATAAATAGGCTCGTAAATTGATTATACATCTGCCCAGAAAGCACCCATTACTGTCTCTGCAAACATTAAAAAAAAAAAAAATAAATGAATTAAATAAAAAAGATAAAAAAGTTTTTATTCCTAAAACTATTTCTACAAAACCCATTGAAAAACTTCAATATATAGGATTCATGCACGCGATCTTCTGATCTTAAAAACCGGAAAAAAATCGAACAGAAAACCATCAAACCGTGAAATAAAGCCTACACAAACTAGTAAGATTTTCCCACAGCCAAACAGTAAGACAGGCACGCCTACTTAAAACGTCAGCAAGAAAATGACTACAGAAGTTAGTAACCTCTAAGATAAAACCACAATAAAGTATTTTACAATTATTCACATGTAATGTATATATCGCCAAGAAGACATACAGCGAGACGCGATTTTGGTGTGATGGCCGAAACCACTCCTCGACCGAGTACGTTTTCGACGCGAACTTCGAATTTGAGACAGTGTCTAGACAGCAGATGAACTCTTTCCAATGTTATAAGGTAATGAAACACAAAAAAGGCTGCCTGGCTACTTCACGTTGTTGTCCAGAAAGTACGAAATGGGAACGTTCGAGGCCATGCAACTACGAGATACGGCTGGAATTCAGAAGTTTAGTTCTCAACAAATAAACTTTTAGCTTTTCAGCAGTAATAGTTCGTATCAGGCTGAGTTTTGTACATTCAATACCACAACGTTAGGAAAAATTGGATATAGCGATAGTCAAACGAGAAGAAATTGCTTAATCTCACATTAGTATGTGAGTTGTGTGCTTTAGATTAATACATGAACAAGATTAAATACATGTTATGAAACCAAAACGGCATGTATTTAATCTGGTTCATGTTTTTAACCAGCAGTGTAAAATCTCTTTTTGTTGTCGGGTATTTCTCTTTCATTTCCTTCCCTCTCCTTCGGTTGATAAAGTTAACTTTTCTGCCTTATTATAAGTCTTCATAAAAGGATAAATATTGGAAATGTTAAAGGAAATTATTAATTTTAGTAAAACTAACTTCATTTTAGTATCAAAAAGACATTAGATTTTATAAAAAGCTTTCAGATTTTACATTACGCCCAAAGGGGTACTTTTTAACGTTTTGAGGGTTACCTTTATTTATTAAATATACGTTCTTCCCACTTAAACCATAAAATTCAGTTCAACACCAATATCGCAAAATAATTTTAAAATGAGCATATCTTTAGAATTTCCGATACACAGTCTCGCGCGCTCGAGATAAAAATGTTCTTTTTTTTCATACAATGTTGCCATTGCTCGCTTTGAAATCGTTGAGTTTGTTAATAAAAAATTCATTAAAGTTTTACAAAACATGAAATAGATACTAAAACAAATTCCAGATTTGGGCTTCCAGATGCCCATATTCGGATAGAACAAAATTGGATGGCTCTAGGGATCGTCGTTTTATCAAAATGCGAGAAACATACATACACTTATGCAGATTCTTCATTATTTAGTTTCTTTACATATAATACAGAGCTGTAATATTTGGTGGCAACAGTTTGAGAAGTGAACCGACATTTAAAGTTTTCAAAGCAAAATGCCAAAACGAAATTAAAAGCCCTTCTGCACTAACACCCTTTGGATTAAAAATTCTGAACATTTTTTTATCTTCTACATATATTTTTGATGTTAGAAAAATCTTTAGCAGAGTTTTCGAAGCAATATAGGAACTACTCAGAAGAATAGAAGTTCTATTTACAGAGCCCGTAATGTATTGAAATATGATGACAAGATAAACGATTATTTTTACAAAACTTTTACTGATTGTACTTTCTCATATTTTGGTATCTAACGTTTTAGAAATAGTCAGATTACAAAATTATTAGAACTAATTTTTCAAAATTTAATAATTTCTAAAATCTTCGGTCCATATTGATTATTTCAGATTTTGGAAAAGCTGTCTCTTCTACAGCATGAAACTTTATCATTATTAATTCCGCCGTTTTGGTGAAAACAGAACAAATAGCTAATTTTCTAATTTTCAAATATTATTTCTAACATGTTCATCTGTATGATTTTTGGTTGTGTTAGTTTTGGTAAATCTTTCAGTTGCACATATCTATATTTGATTCAAATAAACTGATGTACTCAGTTTGTAAGGAATGTCCAGTTTTATTCATAACCATTTAAATTCACTCTTCCTATAGAATCAAACTTAGAGCATTACTAATTTGAGAAAAGAAATTCTTGTTATAGAACCGGTTTTAAATGCTAACAAGAAAATGTATCAAAATAAAAGTCCATAAAATTATTTAATCCTTTAAAATTGGGTACAAATAGACATTAATGTCATTATAATTAATTAGAAACGAATTATTTCATCTATCAGTGCTTAGAACACAAAGAAAATTACGCATGATATCATTATAAACGGTAATAAGACTCGAATACGGAAAGACACGAGTGGGTTCCTGACCGAAGGCGAATCATTTAAAGAGGACAAATCTTGGTTCATGATGACAAGAGCATTAAAATTTTATACTAAAAATTTTAGGATAACGTATTTAAACTTCTAGAAAAATGTATTTTCATATATTTTGAAAAACTAACACTTATCATAAACTAGCCAATCAAAATGCTGAGAGAATGGGCCATAATTAGATATAATTTACAAACAACTAAACTGACAATTTATTTCTCACAACAAGGTATATTCACATTTGTTAATCTAAAATTATACAGTATTTCATACAGCTAACTGTAAGCGATTTTCAGATATACCAATTAATACCGAAATACGTAGCGTATTCGGAAACTAAGTACTGTTTCATTCTAGCGCCGTCGCAGCGCTGTGGTAGGCGTCCCACGCATGCGCACTAGTCTTTCTTGTTCACTGACTTTCAACTGTCGCCATTTTGGTTGCTCTATGTTGTGTTTTCAGTTTGCTGTGCACATTCAAAATGTTTAAGACAATTAGTTCTTCCGCTGACTGTGAGATTCGTGCCGTGATTAAATTTTTGAACGCGAGGAATGTTAAACCGGCCGAAATTTATTGTCAAGTGACAGAAGTTTACGGTGAATACGCGATAAGTGATGGAATGGTGAGAAAGTGGGTAAGAATGTTTAACGCAGGTCGAACAAATGTCCACGCCGAGGCTCGGAGTGGTCGGCCTTCTGTTGTCACCGATGATTTGGTAAGGAAAGTTGATGAAGCAATTCATGAGAACAGACGCTTCACAATGACAACTCTTTCAGAGGCATTTCCACAAATTTCACGTACTGTTTTGTTCGAAATTGTGTCTGACCGCTTGAATTATCGCAAACTGTGTTCCCGATGGGTTCCAAAAATGCTCACTGATGTTCACAAAACAAAGCGACTTGGTAGTGCCCTGACATTTCTCACGCGGTACAGTGATGAGGGAGAAAACTTTTTAAACCAAATTGTGACAGGTGATGAAACTTGGGTGTGTCATTTCACACCAGAATCGAAACAACAATCGATGGAGTGGAGACACACTCATTCTCCGAAAAAACAAAAGTTCAAAGTGACAATGTCATCACAAAAAATCATGTGCACTGTCTTCTGGGATAGGAAAGGCGTTTTGCTTACTGAATTTCTTCCCAGAGGTGAAACCATTAATGCGGCACGATATTGTGAGACTTTAACAAAACTAAGGCGTGCCATTCAAAACAAACGAAGAGGAATGCTCAGTAAAGGAATTGTGTTGCTCCATGACAATGCTCGGCCCCATACTGCTGGTGTCACTCAATCGTTAATTCGACAGTTTCATTGGGAGCAGTTCGATCACCCGCCGTACAGCCCGGACTTGGCACCGTCCGACTATCACTTGTTCCTGCACATGAAGCGCGAGCTTGGTGGCAAGCGCTTTGGATCTGACGATGACACGAAAAATGCTGTGGAGTCGTGGTTATCGAAACTGGTGGGAAGTTTCTTTGACGATGGTATACAAAAACTGGTCACCCGCTACGACAAGTGTTTGATCATTGGCGGAAACTATGTTGAAAAATAGTTTAAGACATGTATTTTCATGTAAAAATAAAATTGGATTCGAAAAAATTGTTTTACTATTTTTTTTTCAAAACGGTACTTAGTTTCCGAATACGCCTCGTATATTATGGCAACACAAATAGAATCGTTTGGTTTTTGATTCAGATAAGAAGCATATTCGGATAAAAATGGCTATGCTGTTATAAATTTCTTTTTTTCATGAACATCATTTTCTGTGACTATATTGTACTTATTTAGTTTGAAAATAATTACGCGCAATTAAATTATGACTGTAATTAATTCCCTCACTTTCATTTTGTAATTTCTTTGTGTAAAATAAGCAATAATGCACAATAATCGAATTCTTTCCGTTTATTCGGAATTTCAGAACTTTGGTCTGAATGATATGAAGATGGAATCAAAGAATGGAAAATAATTTTCTTACTTACGCTTCTGAAGATCAGATTTTGTTTTTGACATAAGATTAGATGAAAAAATCTTATTTCCGACACACGTAATTCCAGAATGATAAACTAAATGATACAGAGAATTTGTAAACAATTTTATCTCCTTTCAGTCCCAATAATAATGTCATATCATTAAATCGATGTTGTAGGTAGAAATTAAGATTACTCTCCTCATTATTATTATAAAGCAATTCTTACTACGATTTTGACTTACTAACTCTTAAAAGATTCATTTTACCATCAGCTGATAAAGAATCATTGACAACAAAGGATAGAAGGTTAATACAATTATTAAATCAGACGTTTAATTTTACCAACAAGCCAATTTTACGCTTAATTATCAATGCTGACACTTTGAGTTGCATTAAATGAATAATTCCAGTATTCATTAATTACATGAATCTGACATTAAATGAAACGTATAAGAGGATACATTTGCTAGCTCTCAGTTGGGGTTTAATTCACGTGCCATTCATAAAAGAATGCATACTCACGGAACGATTAAATGTTTAAGTCTAGCAATATGTTGATTTTCTCACAGCTCCAGTTACACTAATCAGACTTACTCCATGAACTCTATTATAGTTTATTTGCTCAATGGAGGGTTGAGACCGTGCATAATTTTCAGCAGAGGATAGGTAATTTATATATTTAACATCAGTATGACAGACTATTTAACTTGAAATCATAACAGACAATATATGAGAAACTGTGCATCGCAAAAAAGCAATTTATCACTTTTGCAAATAAAATGATTGCATTAATTTAGAGCAAAGGAATTTGCATTAATAAAGGAAGCTTATGCGAAAACCAAAACTGTAATAATATATACGACTCATTCTAAATACAATTGGTAAAGGCTACCGCAATCCTGCAGATGTTTGAATGAAGGATTATGTGTATTCAAAATCTGCTGGCTCTACATACCGTCGTTTTTCCACAATCCGAGAAACATACATACACACACAAATTCTTCATTACTTAATAAAAAAAGACAGAGATTGTATGTATGGATCAGCTTCATCAATGAAGCTTATTTGCAATTAGCAATTTATAGTAAAATTCCGTTCATTATTCAGATTCATTCTGGACTACCAGATTATAGGTGAATACATCCTGAACATGATCGGCGGAGTTAAAAAAAGCTGGTAATTTGTTAGTCAAAGAAATTAGCAACAAATTACACCAGAAAGTTAGGCATCAAATACAAACATTCAAATAGTAGAATATTTATTATAATATTATTCTTTATACCCAAAAACAGACAACGAAAATATTGCTCATAACTTTTAGTTTCAGAGGTTCAGTGTTTTGTTTGAACAATCTTTAAAGTAGTTTACTTTGGATATTTTAGTCAGTTCTTGCATTCCTTTAAAAAAATAAGAGGACTGAGACAGAAGGAAGTTCCAAGTTTACTTTTTATTTGCATTATGGTGCATTTGTTTTCTACTTTTCCTCTCGACAGGGTCTTTCATTCTAAATGCGTCAACATCATTTTCTTATTTCAAAAGA
>KK112234.1:30398-58151 GCA_000611955.2 Stegodyphus mimosarum | reverse complement strand
AGACGATATTTAGAAAAGTACAGATATTTAGACTGGAAAATGAAATTATCTGAAATTAACCACACGCGCAGACGATATTTACAAAAGTAAAGATATTCAAACCTGAAAAGGAAAATATATAAGTTATTCCATCAATAAATGCCATAAGTTTGTTTATATCTTCATTATTTTATGAGTTATTTAATATAAAATGGGTCCGGGACTTCATAAACATCCTGTATTTACTAAGCTGAAATGGCTTAAAGCGCAGTAGCTATTACTTTTAATTTAAGTAAGAAAATGTTTTAGCGCTCTTAGACCTAGAATTAATGTATCAAAAACGTAACATATAACATAAAGAACTTACAGTAAGTCTAACACATGATAATATTAAAGTTCATGCAAATAGAAATAGCACATGCATAGTATAATCACACTATCCGAAAAAGGGAAGAAAGTGAGTAGGAAAGAAGGATTGGAAATGGTAATTGTGATGATCACATACTTAGGCTTAGTTACTGAGGAATGGTAGGTAGAAAATAAAAAAAAATGGGTCCAAGAGAGAACAGTAGAGAATCAATCATCTATGAAAATTGTATCATCATCTGAATCGCTTACGTCTCTGTGGTTACAGCTTGTACGTATGCTTCCTAGATGTCAAAGGTCAAGATCCATGGCTACCGCTGAGCTGGAGACTTGAAATAGTTACAGCAATGCGCTTGATTGTTTAGATTCACCTTTTTTCTTTGCTTCCTTCATATATTTTTTCAAAGGCAATCAAAATATCTACAGATGTCCCTCAAAAACCTGCGAGTTATTTCATAGTTAAAGTCCTACTTTGTTTATGAAGGTTTTCAGCCTTATGTACTACAGATAAGTTCGATAGTGGTGTATGGTGTACTTGATTACGACAACGTACACGAGGACTATCTTCCTAAGGGGGGGATGCCTTCGTGGAGGTCTTTCTAAGGGGATCTGGATCGTACACATGTGACCCATGAGGAAAACTATGAAAACGCTTATACACCCAGCCCGTTCGGCGGGATTCGGACCCTGGACCGAACTATAAGGGTTCAGCGCCTTTACCGCTCGCCGCTAGTAAGCTCTAACTTCGATAGACTAGACTAAAAGGTTTTTTTTCCAAAGTGAAAAACTTGAGATATCCTCTGTGCCTTTGCCGGTATTCGAACCACAGATCTTCTTTTTATAGCTGGACGTGATAATCATTTGCATGCTAACAGTACGGACAAGTTTCAAATACAAAACATAGTCCTTTTTTCAATACCAAAATCTGATCAGTGCAGAAGTAAAATTTTGCTCATTGTGCAAATTACAGATTTTTACAATTATATTTTTACATGCAAAACTGAAAATTCCATTCAAAATTTTGTGTTAAAAATATAAATTTTATATCAGAATAACCCAAATAAACAACATTCCATGCCCTTTTAAAGTTGGTGGATTTACACATTTAATTTTATTCACGGAAATAACTCAAAATAATTTCTTCAGTTATTGAATAAGAAATTCCATTCAAGATTTCCATTATAAAATCGAGTAAAGACAAACATTTTGTTTACTGGAAACATTTTTATGCTTCGAGAGGAGACTGATTACTGATACCCGGATTCTGACATATACAGAGTATAATTATTAGAAAGTTAAACTGGTGTACTAATTGTTAATTATTACGAAATTTACATTAATGAAGGATTTATTGAACTCTTTAGTTTTTTAACTCCTTAATCTCAGTTTTGTGAAATATTTTCTGAGATTAAAAGAAAAAAAAGATTTAGGAGTGGCACCTGGAGTTGGAAAGTGAAGGGATAATCAAGCGTAAGTAAGCGGGACGGGAGGGGGGATAACTGAATCCGTGAGAAATTTTCCTCGCAATTAAAGCTGCTCGATTGTCATTGTTTGCCCTTTTGGGAAAGAAAAGGAAAATTTCAGTTTTTCGGCATGTGCATTGTTAGGAGTACGGAAACTCTTTCAAATGTTTTGGAGCAAACAAAGACTTGAACACTTTTCTCAGGAGAATAGATATTTGTTTGAGAAAATTCTCGCAGTCTATTGCTCTGTTTCAGTTGATAGAGGAGGGCTCAAATAATAAGAGATTTGCTAGGGTGAAACTTTAATTTTCTGTGTGAACCAACAGCTCGCAGGCGTCAAAATGCGCAGGTGCTTTCGATTGAGAAGCCGAGGCGTCTTCCAAGCTTAAAAAGAGCTTAAAAGGAAAGCAGCTTCATATTTTGCGTGATCATTAACTTCTCCGAGTGTGGTGGCACCTGGGGACATTCCAGTCGCAGGGCAGGATCGTCTCTGAACGACGTAAAAGCAGATTTTACAGAATGTTACACATGTTCAAGCGTAGGGGGTAAAAAAAAAGAACACAGAGGTGGAACTGGCGATTCCGAGGCGCAGCGTCGTCTCCAGATACGTCAAAGAGTTTAGAATGTGCTCCAGCCACGTACCTTTTTAGTGTCAGACTTCAGGTCCTTCTGATTAGTTTCATTCTGCGGTTGAAAATTTGTATTTTGTGGTCATTTTGAAAAATAAGCATCTTCAGACGGTGCTATAAATGTCATAGAAGCATATTCATAAAGCACAATAGCGAGAGTTCCTTTCACACCTTCGAGACAGTGTGTAAGCCGTAGCCAATAAGAGAAGCTAAATTTACGCATGCGTGGTTGTGTCTATAACTTTTACGCTCTGCTTTCTCGCTCAATAAGTTTCGCTTTGATTGGTCGACTCTTATGCCAAGTCGGCATAAGGTTGAAAACTTTGAACTTTAAGCCAAAACCCCTAAACCCGTTTCACGACGCAGCAAGGTCTGGTTACTAGCAACAAAGCTCTGTTTAAACCAGTTATGACATTTATACCACCGTCTGGAACGGAGCCTCAAAAGTCTGGATATGGCTTAATAATCGGAGATAACAGTGCTATTTTATTTTAACATTCCTTGGTGTCGAACAGAATGAAATGCATTATTCCCACCGCTTGTACGGGCTGTTATGTTGGTCAAGCCAGAGGCTGTTTCAGCCGCCGGATTCGCGGACATTCACTGAAATTCGTCGAATTGTGCGGATGATTATATGTGAGGAGTTTATGGAAGCCCATCCGAAAACGCTGAACTATTACAATGTGAAATATTGCATACCATTTTAAACTCTGGACATTCCTCTGAGTTAACTTTTATACATTATTATTTAAAACAATTATTTTGTATTAGTAAATGGTTGATACTGCAATTAAATACTTAGAAGTTAATATAAATTAATAATTGATTGAATCAAGTAAAAATGTACGAATTTTCTTTTAATGTGTTCATTGAAATACGCCTGATTAGAATGATACTTTAAACTGAATGTATTTGAAGAAAAATTAATTTGGAAATTGAGTGTCTTATTATAATTTGAAAACAACTGAAATATGAGTGAACTAGGAGAGAATTTATACAACTTCTAGTTTTAAGGGCAGACTATGCAGCTATCTAAAAATATAATTAATCTAGATTATACATAACTGTTTAGTAGGGTGATAAACCTTGCATTTAAGTTTTTGTGGTCTATTAAGGCAACCTATGGAATCCTTCCTTCGAAATCCGTAAGTCCTCTGAACAAATGAACTTGCTTTAAGGCTGCCTACGTGCAAATATGGTGCCTAACAATTTATTAAATGCTTATATTACTTAGTGCTTAAACGTAAAGTTAAATAAAATAGTTGAACTTAAATTTCTGATTGTAAAAAGTAATGACTGATTTCTAAGGTGCTAATTAATATTTGCAGCTTAGTTCTTTTGATACCTTCAGGCAATTTCATATGACGAGACTTATTTTGGGGAGAGAAGTTTTATTTATATTTAAGGAATCTGTTATTGATGAGAGGTTAGGTTAGGTTAGGTTATTCAATTATGGCAAAGCACACGAGGGCTATCTGCCTAAAGTGAGGGATGCCTTCGTGGAGGACTTTCTAAGGGAAACTGGCTCGTATACACGTTACACATGGGTAAAGTCACGAAAACGCCCATGCAGCCAGCCCGTTCGCGGGATTCGAACCTCGGACCGAACTACCAGTGTTCAGCGTCTTTACCGCTCGGCCGCTGGTGGGCCCTATTGATGAGAGGAGAGGTGGAAATTTAATTTGCAGTGAAAAGACATTACGGAGAATTACACCTTAGCGTATTTTGAATATTTAACATTTGAAAGTTTTAATACGAGTCATAAGTCTCAAGGATTCGAGAATTCAAACCAAGTTGGCATCTCAAAATTTAAGTATTCAGAGTAGTTTATTCATTTTAAAAATCTTTCATACGTAAAAGATTTCATATCACTTCTAACTCAAAACACATTCCTAAGTGGTTTTTCATCATATTTGGCTTTTCTTACTCCAGAAACATTTTAAGAATAACACACATGAACTTACGACATTTCAAATCTTTTGCTCTTGAAGATTTACTTTTGTTGCTGAAAACGATAACTTGCAATGTTTCTCACATGAAAAAAATACCAGTACAGATGCTTTTGGACTTAACGATAACACTATACGTTTGTAAAATCACGATTCCAAAATAATATTGAAAAATAACAATGAATTTTAATACTAAATCCAAAATAGTTTTAATACGTACCTAAACCACCGAATACCTCAACTCATTTTAAAAGGGCTTAAGAGAATTGCATTAGTTTCAGATGGGTAAAATCATTTAACGCTTAATCTATTTTATAGTAAAGTTTTGAATATATTACGTTTTCGATTGAATATTATACTTCGAACAAAAATCGATATGCAATATGCTTGTCATCATGCATCGCCATTAACGTATGAAGCAGAAAATTCAAAGGACCTAAAGAATATTTGAAGAACAAGACCTGATTATCACCTAGGGCTTACGAGGCCTTATGAGGTATTTCTCCCGTCTTCTTAGCATATCTTCGTGGTGTAGTGTTCGTAGTGAGAAGTCCGTGGTTCGAGTCCCGGCGAGGGCACTGCTCGTTTTTCATCTCTCCTGTTTTCAAAAGTTACCTAATGTCTTTACAGGCTTAGGACTAAGTCCTAGGTTTCAAGTGGCGCCAAAATCATCCTGTAATTTCTTGCAAACTTGTTTTTGACCTCATGGAAACAATGAAAGAAACATTGGAGGCACGTGAACACTATGCTTACGGCCAGAGAATATTTTAATCAGGTCCTTTTATCTCCATAGCGCTCTATCGGAAATTCTAAATATTTTTAGCCCAAAGAGGCGTTAACCCAAATGTTCTCGAATGTGTATATATGTGCAAGCGAAAAAAAAACGCCCAAAATCTGAAAGCTTTCAGATTTTTTTTAATTATCACAGCTGCTGTAATAAAAAAATGATACATTACAGTTTCTTCCGAAATTATTAAGGATAACTGTAAGGTTTTGGGGCACCTATTTTATGGAACTGTAGAGCAAGCACAGATTTCTTTAGGAAAATATCATTTGTACAATTTATTTCAACATTCAGTTTAAAAATAGCATTTTACGCCTATCTGTCAGCTCCTTTGATCGTCTATGCCGCCCACGCATTATTTCAAACACATAACCCGCAAGGTAACCAAAGTTTCGCTATCGTAAAATGCAAAAATAATTCGCGCAGTTATTACAAGTCTTAGGTTCCCAGGCAAACTGCAATAAAACTTTAAACACCATTATTATCAATGTTGGTGTGTTTCATGTATAGTCATTGGCATCAAATATTTCTAAGTAACAGCCAGATATCTCCTGATGGAAATTAGGTAGAAATACTGATGAACACTCAAAGCATGTGAAACACTATCAGAAACTTAATGTAAAATATTGTTAAGCAATTTAAGAAACAAAACTCAAAAATCTTACTTACTGCCCAGGCACGTATTCTTAAAATTATGCTCGGACATCATAACAATGACAGGAATAAAACGGAGAACAAGGCAGTACCCTTCAGCACTGCAGATGAATAACATATCAAACCAAATGTACAATTTCAAAACTAATAACCATTCTGCTTTTAGTGAGTTAGTAAACGAGTATGGTTACCTGTGTGAAGCCTCGTGTGTTGCTGCACGTGGGAGAGTTGCTTGAATCGCCTGTCGCAGTAGGAACATTTATAGGGTTTCTCCCCTGTGTGGATTCGTATATGCTGCAGTAGCTGATGGTTGGAAGAGAAAGATTTCAGACATTGCTGGCACTGATAGGGTTTGATATCCCCCCTATGAGCCTCTCGGGAATGGTGTTGCATTGCAGACTTGTGCATAAAAATCTGAAAAAAGAAAAGCATATCATATAGCAGCTAATACCATAAATATCATTAAGCCCAACATTGAAAATATAGTATCTCGATATACGTAGGTTTTGAAATGAGTCCCGACTTAATATATGTCTTGTTTGGATTTTTTTAGTATATGATAGTTGTTTGGGATACGACCCGAGCTTTATGAGTCACGACTGCGCACGCTATACTTAGTTACCTTTGTCGAGACAATGCTACGACTGCCCACGAGTCTGTTGCTACTATTCAGTAAAAAACTAACCGAGCTGTAACTATAAATTCTGACTTGATTTTGCTTTGGTTTCGGCATAAACGGTTTGTTAAATCGTTAATAATGAGTTTAAGAAAGATAACGAGAACAGTCAAGCAACGAAGAACATGGTTAGGATCACCATAGAGGTGAAAAAAGAGACTGCTAAAAAGTATGAATTTAGCTAGCAGATCAGGAACTCGACTAATACATATCGTACGCCGGTAGCATATAAGCATTCTGTACCGCACCACGCACATAGGGAAAAATCCGTCCTCGCGATTGGATATGGCTTCTGATGACATCATTTCCTCTACGCTTAGGAACGCCTTGACTTTGCTTGGGTTCGAGGGTACATCTCAATACCGTTTGTTTGCATTTTGATAGCAGTACCGAAAAGATTATTACGTGCGTTATATTTCTGTTGCTATGAGATTACACCTTTTACAACATTGTAGTGTTGTTAATTTAATATAAAAAATGTAGTGATTGCTTTTCCTAGAGAGAAAAAGGTATTATTTCTTCTTGTGCTAACTCCGCAAATGTGTATTAAGTGCAGAGATTTTTAATAAATGTATTTTTAATTTAGAGCTCTTCATATTAATGGTGTTGTGATTATTAATTAATTATTTCGTGTTCATTGTATATCTATTATCTGATGATGCAATCTGCGAAAGCATGAGACAAGTTAATTTTCGGAAATAGCAAAAAGGACATTGGGAGCTAACATTACACAGGTACACAACAAATTCACAATATTTATAATCAGTCTGAAAAAGTAAAATTTATTTTTGAAGTCAGACTAATATAGATTAAGAATAGAGATACGTTTTAAATTGAATAATATTACTTTATTGCCCATTTTTTAATGTGTAACATTTGTTTGTACCTTTGCATAAAAATAGTGTTTGTCAGAGAAGAAAGTTTCTTTTCTTGTACACGTGTATTAAATTCAGCGACAGTACTGAATGCACATTTTTCCTTCAGTTAAAGCAACAGATATATTAGAATGACATGGACATTAACATAGAAATAACATAATAATTGCAAAAGAAATTTTTTCTGCAATATGAAAGAAACAGAATGCAACAAAATTGCAATAGTAATAATATACTTACTATCACACTTTGCCTTTACAGTTGGATCGAGATCGTCCTGTTTTGGTTTTCGCACTAAATTCATTCACCTACTCATATAATCTAAGCAAAGCACTTAATATAAGATCGCATCTGATATTAACAAAGATTTTATAATTTTATTATTCCATGAAAAGGGAAGCCATGTGCAGTGCAGCTATTTTTCTTTTGTTTCATAAAAAAAAAAAAAACAACCCACGAGATAATTTTCACTTTTCACTCTTCTGTGTCACTTATGTACGTTATTCAGCGAAAACAAACCCCGCCTAAACGTCATTACGCCAACAGAAAATGATGTCATCTGAAAGTATGTCCAATCGGAAGTACGGATTTTTCTCTATGCGCGTGGCGCGGTACAGAATGCTTATATGCACGCCGGTAACTGCCAATGTGAAAAAAAAATTCTATTAAATCCGCTAAATGTTGCAAAGGGGGTGAACTCGTTTACCAAAAATCAGAGGTGTTAGAGCATGCTGAGGAACTGCTTTTGATCTCGAAGACAAAAAAATTTCAGAAATTCAGACAGTATTTCAGAAAAATATTTACGTACAATATTTTATTTATGCACGGTATTATGTACAGCATTTTATTTACATAAAGTATATATTTCACTCGCTGCATAACAACAGGATTTTTTTATAAGAACGGATGAATTATTTTATCTTTATTCCTCATTGGAAAAGTTCGTTTGGTATGCACTCAAACCCGGTCTTTTTTGTGCGATTATTTTGTGCGGTATATGAAAATTTCAATCAAACTGGAACATAACTGACGAAGTTATTAGTAAAATAATAATAATAATAATAATAATAATAATAAAGAGCTTCAATCTTGTATATCTGGCTACCGAGACATATACAGGCATCTAGAGAAACATCACTCGTTGCAAAAACTGATCACCGACTACATGGTAACTGAAAAAAAGTAAACTCTAAACGAGTCTGACTCTTTGTTATAGCTACTCGTGAAGTTTTGTACGATTTTTTAAGCGGTTCCTATCCACCGCACAGAAACAGATTTGAGTGTACATCCAGTATGATATAAGTACAAGGATCTCGAAAGGATTAATGGCAGATCTTCGGCCCAAGACACCATTTTCCCGTGGCATCATACGACTTCCACCAGACTGGAGTCTGTCGGAAGTCGTAGATGTGCCACTCAGTGGCTGTTCATCAAAATATCAAGATTATAAAATAAAGGCTCAAGCAGGCGGCCTGTGGTAGGTTTGTTCCTCGCGCCGAAAAGTCATCGCTTAAAATCCGCTAAGACAGCTGTTTCAGCGCAACCACTTTTAGTGTCATGCTCAGTCCTTTTGGTCAAATGGTCAGAGGCAAATGTTCAGAGCGACCAAAACGTTAGAACAGAACCTTTTAGTTCTGACATTTTGGTCCTTAGTTGCTGTTGATCCTTACTGGAACTAATCAGCGAATATGGCGTTGAGAATTCCGAACTGCATAGACCATCAGCAGACACCGAGACTGGCAAGTTCGTAAAACTAATGGGCGATGCTACAAACATCTTCCACTTACCTCCGAAATACACTGATGATTGGAGTTTTGAAAGCGGATGGGGCAACTAATTCATGACATAAGTTTTATTAAAATTAGATCAGTTTCTTTGCAGTGGAGGCTACAGTACTTAGCATCGATAGGAAGAAAGAACTAGGCTCAACGATTTGGAGCTTAGAACTAGGTTTCGCCAAGCATAAACCAGGTATGGAGTAGAAACACTAACAGGGTGTTCGCCAAGGAGAAAATTTTGTGCAGGCTTCAAAATCCATACTAAAGAGCACGAGGCTGTCTCTACACCGTTCAAATTACTAAAATTTCAAGAATTGATTCCGAATCTAATCTCAACAACCTTAATCTCAACCTATCGAGCATTTTATCTTCTTACGGGATCATTACTTCATCTTTCTGTTAATGGTTCTCTATTATTACGGACGGCCTCCCAAGTTTCCGTCACATGGTTAATTCGCAATTAAATAATTAAATTAACCTTTCGAAAACTCGTGTCTTCTGTGTACATAAACCGAGTCGTATAGAGTAAGCGTTTCGATGGCGCAGAATCTTCACGCTAGTGGTTAGTCTTTTTGTTTGTACGGTTGCTTAAGCACAGCAACGCTTTTGCGTTTGCTTCTTGTTTCTGAGAGGTAGCACCTGCCCTTATGAGATCATTCTTAACATCGAGTCAAATTCTAATTAATTTCCCGTCATTCATTCCAATCTAGCACAGCTGTTATCTTTTCATTAATGTTAGCCTACCGTTTTCTCTCAAAAATATACTATACTAGAAGTAAAACACTGAAGCAACATGAAATTAGGAACCATTTAAAAATTAAATATTTTAATATAGTGTGCCATTTTACATCAGTTTGCTTGCATATTCTGCTTATTTGGATTAAAAACAAGAACATACCATATTAACATGAAAATAAGAACCTGTTGAAAGGATGAATGTTGAGAAATAAAAATGATAGTGATTATTCATTTTGCTTTGCATCAGTTCTGAGAAAGAGATTCTTAGTGTTTTTATTCTTTCAGTATTTCCTTGAAATAACGGTATTGATAACTGCGGCCCATGGAAAATGTTAATGATACACTGCATTTGTTTTCAGGCGGCGTACAAGTGTCCAGAATACAGAATTTTAATCGCTCAGCTAGTAATAGCTATTACAATTAGCAGTATTTATGCAGTTTGTTTTATTTAGAATTAAAGTAGTGAAATTATGCTGTAAAATTATACTCTTATAATGAAGAACTCCTCTCATTTTGAAATTTCATTTAACTGTATAATTTTCAAATATCCTATTATAACGTTCCACCAAATTTTAGAACAAAAGCATAACAAAAAAGGAGGTCTTACTTTCGAGTAAATTCGGTAATAGTTTCAGTAACTTATGTGATTACAAAACAGAAGTATTATTATTATTAACTAGTTACATTGTACGAGCGATATTCAAATATAAACAGGAATTTTCATGTTTCATTCTTGTAAAGAGTCCATGTAATTATAATTCATTGGAAAAACAGAAATACGTTTCAACTTACTAGTTTCTTTTCTCATTATCCTTGCTAGTTTTTATCAGGATGTCGGAGGATGTTGGTTGCAGCGAATCATCACTAGCATTTTAGATAACGAAGGTATCATTCTATGTAAGATTTATTCCAGACTTAAAAACTAATTTCGAGGTGAAATCTCTCTAAATTTACAGCATGTGATTAATGCAAGTCTTTTAAGAAGGTCGAGTGAAACTTGAAGATGAACTAGTACACGCTCGCCGCCAAGAATGTCAAAGGATGAAGACAAACCAACTACCGTTAGGTCGAGTAAAAGCTCAAGATGAATTAGTACGTGCTCGTCGATATGAATCTTAAAGGGTGAAAGACAAACTAACTACCGTAGATACAATAAGTTGAATCGATCAGAGGATCATTGTTCACAGAAATCAAAAAGAAACTTAAAGTAAGTATTGGCAGGGTGGAAACATTAGTTATAAAGATGTCCTAAATTAAGAGTTTTTAGAAGCGAAGAAGTTCTAAGTGTAATCAGCGAAGGCTATTGACACTGTGGAAGAATGAATAAACATGCAACCGGAGACAGTTTGTATTTGAACGTATCTTGTATTATTATTAACAAACGTGAGACATCATGGCGTTGTTACTAGTAACTTTGACCATTACTATGAAAACATAACACGACATGTTCGACAAAAATTCGAGTTATACTAACCCGACATAAAATGTTCTCAGGAATATATACTTTTTGTAAACAAAACCTTATTTCATTTTACATTTTAATTTCTATCCGTAGTACTGCAAAAATTCGAAAGAAATAAAGAGCCCTCAAACGTTCTGTTTACAATAAAAAATATAACAATTAACTACTCTTTTGATGAAATAAATTATTTAAAAATACTTCATTCAAGAAGTAATTAAAACAAATGGGTAAAATCTGAAAAATATCTAACTGAAGTATTATTAGCCCAAATGGACATTAGCCCTGAAGGGCTATTAGTCTCGAAGTGGCGTTTTGCATCGAATCACTAACGTGTTGAATCACTTTTCAGATTGTTGCCACCAAATATTATCGCCCTGTATTAAAGAAATTAAACAATGAAGAATGTGCATGAATGTATGTTCGTTTCTCGAATTGTGAAAAAACAACGGTATCCAGAGCCATAAAATTTTGAACAACATAGTCCTCCACCTGAACATGGGCACCTGGAAGCCTGAAATTTGAATTTCGAATTTTCTTTCTAATCTATTTCATATTTTGTAAAACTTTAACGAATTTTTGATTAAGAAACTCCACGATTTCAAAGCAAGCTGTGGCAACACTGTACGGGATAAAACATTTTTCACGCAAATCCCACAAGCGCATATTTCAAAATTCAGCTGAACACCCAAAATACCACTGTTTGTCTTTAGAGCTTCGAATAAAACCGCAGTAACATATAAGAAGTGGCGGTGTTGCTTATTCAAACTTACAGCGATCGATGTGGTTAACTGAAGAATTGTTATGCACATGGTTGCGACAGTTTGGCGACTTCTACTAAGGTACTTGCGATAATACCAAAGTAACCATGTAGTTGATATGCTCATGCTTATCTGCTCATTTTTCAAAATCGATGCAGAGGCCAATAAAAATATGTAAAAAAAAGGGGGAAAGAGAGAAAGCCAACCTGTATTGCAGGGTTATTTGTCGAAGCAGGCAGCTGCTACTTTCTAACAAAATGGCGTGAAATAATCTGCTCGAATGTACGCGGTATATCATACTGCGATTGAATATAAAATTAACTGAAATACCAGGTCAGAAATCAACAACCGACGAGATGAGTGTTTTTCTTATTCAATGGTCCGAAAACGTTTCTTCCTACCTGTGTATGTTTGAAGGGTTATCAGAACAATTGTTACTGCGCTCGTCTTAAACCGACGAAACATATTTGAATGAATACTTGTATGATTTGTAAGTTCCCCCCCTTCAAAAGTTAAATTCTTGATGCATAGCGAAAACAAGAAGGAACAAAAGAATTCCTAATGTGTGTCCGTGGATTCCAATCTCAAATACACCGTCGTCGTCTGCTAATGATGAATAATGTGCATATAACGTGGTGAATTGGTTACAAATGCAAAAAACGAAAATAGCTGCATTTGATATGGTGTACTTTAAGGAATGGTTCAAAGAATTTGCAAAGTGTCGCAAACGATTTCGAATGCAGTTCAATGAGAGCGCTTTCCTTCAATTACTTGGGAAACTAGTATTCAGATCTTGACACCGTCAGTAGACAGAAATCAATTTTGCTTTCTTCAAATTTTTTTTGTCCTTTGCATAATTTAATCATGGCTTGGACAATTTCAAACATATATTGCGCTAAAATAAATTATCAGAAGCTATTCTTCATTTACCTATTAAAATATTAAAATTTTACATTGGATATATATACGTATGTTTTAAAACATACATTAAAACGCTTTTATGACAAAAATATAGAAATTTAATTTAAAACCTTATAGCGTGGATATTAGAATCCGTAACATTTAACGAAACTTTAGAAGTTTGTTTGGCTTAAAATCAGAACCACATGCTATTATTCTACAACTGCTTAAAAATGCCTGTAAAATACAAGAGGTATCATTAAATATAGCCCAAATATTCGCACAGGCATTTCAGCTAAGATCTTTTCAAACTTTAATCCTTATAAGAGAAGAGTCGTAACTTGTAGAACGAATTCTGGCGATTATTTTCGAGTATTTTATGGATTTTTCCAAATTTTTTATGTAATACGCCTTTCAGTTAAAGAGTCTCCTTGATCTAAAGTAATTTTATTGATTATACTTCACGTATTTAATTAGTTAATAAAAGTAAATTTTAATTAAAATGCACAATATAATTTTTTAGTTGTATACCAGTTATTTATGCTATTGCTTTGTTTCTGATATACATTCCCTTCCTGAAACGTAATAATACGTCTTCGACTGCGAAATACTTCTCAAAATGGTTCGTATAAATTCCCAAGCTTTACCACTGGCTGAATGTTTAAGACTGCTAAATATCAGGAATTCGACTCAGGTTCGATCTCAAACGAACGGGCTGGCTGCACTATTGGGTTTTGTGGTTTTTTCCATTGTAACATATATACGAGCCATTTTTCCTTAAAACATACTCCAGGAAGACATCCCTCCCCTTAAACAGACAGCTCTCAAGTGATTTTCTATATTCCAATACAGTAATTTCTGGCATATTAACTCAAATTGCGAATTGTCACTGTTTATCCCGCGATCACCTAGGAATTCTGTGTGTGTGTGTGTAATATGTAAAATATGAAAGAAACTTATTAATTTTAATTTGGCCCTTTTTATTCCCCATTTAATTTGGCTATCACCCCTTTCTGTCTTAAAAGAAGAAACTGTTTATAATAACTTTCTGGATTGCGTCTTTCCATTTCATGATTGTTGATGTAATCATGCTGCAATGCGGATAGCAATCATTTAGTTGGATTAATGACACTTTTGTCTATAAATATCGCTGCTCCTAAGACGCAGCCCTCTTTTCCTGTTTCGCTCGATTCTTGCTAAAACACTCATTGTTTGCTGATTCACCTCGTCCTTTGTCCAAAAATACGTAAGCTATATAAAATTGTGGGGCTGCCTAGTACACCCATACTGATGGTGTGTGAACATGTTTATACGTATCAAGTCTTGCTCTGTTACGAAATAAAACTATGCTGAATTATTGTCTACGTCTGAAAGATTTTCTTCTGCGTTATATCATGCCATGTATACACGCAGCTGTTTTTCTGATCTCAAGATATCTACAGAATTTATATTACATATATACAAGGTGGATGTAGTATAAATGCAAGGTGCATACTAGAATTAGCTCAAATTGTTCTAATATTTCTGAAATTCTTTTAGAACGAAGTGCTTTTAATCCGTAGGTATGTGACGCTCGTAAACACACGTATGTATTTTATTTATGTAAATAATACACAGCTTTCGACAGTAAGAAATATCTGGCATATTGAAATTCAGTCGTAATTTTGATGGAGTTATCTGTCGTAATTCCTGGGAGACAGGTCTGATGGTGATATATCCCTCTTACCCTACCACCAAGCCACTCGACAGGTCTTTTGGGTTCAAACGTATTTTAAATGTCTCCATGTCGCTCAGGCACCATACACTTACAAAAATATATGCCTTCTGTGAGATTCGAACCCGAGGGATACGGAAGCCAGTAGCGCCAATCACTACCCCAATCAAGATGGCGAATGTGATAAACACCTGATTATTCGTGCACCCTAAGAACATGTTGAAAATTAAATGCCACATAACATAACAGACTTTTACCTTTCCAACGATCAGCTTTAAGACATGGTTAGAGAGGTGGACAATTATTGCTAGAATACTAATTTGCAATTAGCCAGTAGTGAAGCATGCGATCTTTTTCAGTGCCATGTTTGTTGCAACATACGTATTCGTTCCCATACGAGATTTTGATTGTGACTGTTACTTAAAGATTTGCTTTCCTAATGCTTTTAGTTTTGCTTTAGTTTGGAGAAGGGTTTATCCGGAGGAATGTTTTTCTTATAAGGTTAAATCTTCACATAACAGTTTGCAATCCAAGCCAGCCATCTGATAAACAAAAAAATAGTTGTGAAAATTATCACAATAAAACGGTTCCATACACAAGAATGTACGCAAAAAATAACTTATGGAAAGTTTAAAAAATCTTATTATTTCCAAACGCTCAAAATGCCTTTAGAAGCTTGTCTTTTGGCGATCTTGGAAACTTTTGATGCTTGCGTTATTTAACAGGTGAATCTAAAAAACTTCGAAGGCGTTTTAATTTCAAGTTTCATATGCATGAAAAAAAAATCACTGCTTTCTCTGTTGTACCTCTGGAATGGATTTTTAATTGAAGCAACTTTAGAATACCTCGTACATGAGCTTAAAAATACCTAAAAAATATTTTATTATTATTTGATTAAACCCTATTTTAAACAGCGTATCAGTCATTTAAAACCACTACAGAGTTCACTTCTAAGATGCATAGGATGCAGTTTTAAATATACATTGGAGAACTTATTTTTGTTTCCCATTGCACATCCACGTATTAATTAGTACGAAACCCCAGGACTTAAGAGCGATCAAAAAGCATTATTTTCTGCACAATCCGCTTGTGAAAGAGGGAAAACGTACTTTGTGTAGGCAAATTGAAAACAGGATTGTGCTACATTATGAGTTACTCAATTAAACATACCGCATTAAAATTTGTCCATCAATTGCAAATCACTAATTCGACAGATGACGACACAGTTACAATTATAATATATAAGTATATTATATATGTATTAAAGAAAAATCCCCGTGGCTTAAAAATATGCAATTTTACTCAAGTCGAACTGCTGCCAGGGAAAACAAGATAGTTGTAGTCTATTTTTGGCACATTTTTTGATAAAATCAAGCGACACGTGCCGTTGACGACATCTGAATCGAAGTACATGAACATCCAAAAAAAATCACAGAGCGTGCATGAAGTTGTCTTCCGTTCTGACAGGGAGGAAGAACGGATATGAATGCAAATGATGCCGCGTTCACCCGAAGAGTGTGTTAGGCAGGCACCGTACCATCAATTCTATACATTTTTGGAAACGCAGACTGCAGCCAAGGTGAACTACCTTTTTACGCATCCTCTATCAGATGCTAAACAAGAGATAAGCAATTATTTTTGGATATTATTTCTATAGATGAACATAACGTGTCTGCTGTACCGTGTACACTTTTCTAGCTGTAGGGTGAAAGCTGTTAACGATTACAGAATTCAGAGCCACTAAGTGAAAGACATTTCTGCTACAGAAAAAAAATAGTAATTTATTTGGAAATAAAGTTATCTAGATCTATTGTAGTAAAAATTATTAAAAGATTTTAAATAATTTTTACTACAATAGATCTAGCTAACTTTGGATACGGACTTGTAAAACTACTTAAAAATGCTTACTTAAGTTTTTTCTAATAATTCACCCCTTTAATTAAATTTCCTTTCATTGGAGATGATATAAAAATACCTTTCTTAATAATATATATATGATTTTAGGGTGGCCGATTGCAACCAAAAAGGGAGGTGCACATCTACATGTTATAGCAGTCCCATATACAAAACGTCAACGTTCTGAGAGCAGTCGGTTTTGAGTTATGCGAGATACATACATACGTACGTGCGTACAGATGACACGAAAAAAACCTCTTCTGAATTATCTCTGTACGTACAGATGCCATGTAAAAGCATCGTTAAAATAGATTCGAGAGCGGTCGTAACGGATATTTTCGTTGAAATATGATACTTGAAAATTCTTGCGATTACGATACTTCCTTTACTACGTACAAGAAATTAGGAACAATTGAATGAATTATTCCTTTCCACTTAATTACTTTTTGCCTAGAAATGTGAATCCAAGACCTTACAATTTTTAACGCATACAAAACGTATTTGTTTTTGAAATATTTTTATTTTTTTCTAATATGCTACCACTAATTATCGAGCTGATGGGTGGTGATCAAGAATTTAAAAAACGCACGGAATACGATAGCGTTTTTCCTCATTCTATTCTAGTAACTTCTTAGTTTAAATTGAGTTTGCACACCAACCTAGTTGCATAGGAAAAAACGTTATAATATACATCTTCGTAATATGACTACAGAGCACAAATTTTGAAAAAGTTAACAAAAGAAACGGAATCAAAAAAGAAAAGCTCAGTTTAGATTTCTTAATAGAGCTCAACACTAGTCATTTTGTATTGTCCGTCCTTTACCTCTCAAAGGAGTAGTATACCAGCAGTCGAGTAGACGAATTTGCTGTAATACAAGTAATTTCAGTTCTAGATGCTGGATATAGAGATGCATAGAGTTTCATGATTTATCTCAGACGTAACGTGAATGCCAGTCAGTTCCTAGAGAAGATCCTTTACGAAAGCATCCTCAAATCCATTCAAATTTTGTCTTTCTTAGTTTACTTTATTTAACAATATTTGGAAGGCTGATGGCCGAAGTAAATTAAAATTTAAAACATTTATTTCAAATCATTCCATCACTCGGATATTTCCACTGTCATTAGAGTACATTAAGTCAAGACTCTAAGTAGAACTAAGAAACTCATTATTACGTCTAGTTGAGCAAAGAGAAACGTAAGAAGCGTGCAAAAGACCCTTGTATTAATAACTCAAATAAGTTGAACATAAGGTACTCCTGGTGCTTACAAACCAGCCAGCATCTGTGGTGTAAACTCGAAAGTAGAATTTCAAATTAAAACTAAATCTATGTCTTAATTAGCCAAATGCTACACGGAGAATATTCAAAGCGTAAATTGGCTCTAACTTATCCGGTGTTACAGCAGTATTTGCAAGATTAAAGCAGTGTCGTAGACAGGAATGCTATCAACTAGTAACGCGGCTTTCAACAGGCGGAACACGCTCTGACTAAAGCAAACTCAAACCCTCATGCCAGTTAAAATTTGCATTCAGACAGGATAAAAAGAGAAGAGAGAAGTGACAGTATAGATTCGGAACATATAATAACTAGTTAATTAGCGTAAATACCTTACAAGAGATAAGCCAATGAGACGCCATTTGAGAAGGCAGCGTTTTTACTTTATTGTTATTAACAATGTTCAACGGCGACAGGTAACAATCAGGCTTCGGACCCCTTTTCGCGTGAGTTATAAAAGTTATTTTGTTGTCTGTGGCCTCTGACTAAGCATGCAAATCATAGAGAAAAATAAAAAGAAGGATGATACATAAAAAGGGAACAAAGGATGTATAATTTTCTGCCAATGCTTCAAAAGCATTAGATTTCCAACTTCTGCTGCAGATAAAAGTTTACCATCGAGCAGAAATCTCGTTTCAGTTCAACAGAAACAACGTTAAATCATTTCATCACATCAATACTTTCATTGAAGGTTTTTTTAAAAAAAAAAAAAAAACAATATGTAAAGAGAAGACGAAGTAAACAAAAATTTCCATTGCTCCAGACAGGCTATCACGTTTATGCGAACAAGTGATCTTATATTAGAAAACGGTGTGCGTCGTGGAAGCAGTTTTAAATGCTGCTATACTTTTTTATATTCGCTGTATTGTTTATCTTTGGTTTATAAACTGATAAAAGCATCCGTATAATTTGGTCTGCATATCTTGACCTGTGAAAATTGTTTCTGGGGTTGTAGAAAAGGCTCCAAATTTTCGATAATTGTTTTTTAGGGATGGGGGCTTGTCCAGCATGTTTATTCACGAAGTTTATACAAACTGTTAACACATTAATTCAGTATCTGAAAACATAGAAATTATCAAAACATATAATTTAAATATTCTTTGTTTTGAAGCTGCGGATAGCAAATATTTGTAAAGCAATTTAAAATGCAATCCTAAGTTTTCAAACCTTTATTTTGGAGAACAAATAAAATGGATATTATAGTAGATAGGATATTATAAGTCTTATTACAATAATCTAATTTTATGGTTTGCTTCCTTTGAACTGTTTTGATGTTAGTTTTAAGAATATTACGATGTTAGTTTTAAGAATATTACCAGATGAAAGACTTTTAAGGCTACTTTAATTATCATTTATTGTTACTTTAGTTATTATTGCTAGCGTTAGCGTGACATCAGCATCTTGGTTAATATGATACAGAAAGGCGAAGAAAAAAATATATGTGTGGAATGGAAAAGTAGTAGCAGTTGCAGGTATAAAAAAATAATAATTATGTACTTTATTATTTAGTAAAAAGAAACACTGGAGAAAAAGCACTTCAATAATACATTTTATTTTAAATATTTTAGTTCTTTTTTTTTCTTTTTGGTTGCCATACTAAACTACTAAAAAAATTTATAATTTCAACACCAGTTGAGATTACAAAACATATTACAGATATAAGTGAAAAAAATGTTTAAAAATGCACGTGAGAAAATTAAAATCAATTGACATTTTGATTTTAAACTACTAGAGACGCATTCAGCTGATCAGTGTTTACGTTTATAAGTATTGTCTTCGAAAATGAGAGTAATAAAAAACAAGAAAGAAATCATTCAGCAGTAAAAAAATGTTAGTTCTCTTCGTGCGCTCGACAACAGTTAACTTCAATGTTAACACATCAAAACAATTATTCGCGATAGATCATTGAGGACTCGAACGTTGTACAGGATACGGGCACGCTGGTTGGTCATTTTAATTTAAAACGTTATTCGATTGGTTAGAGAATCGGGGGGGGCTTACTAGTTAAAACACTAATATGCCATTTGACAAAAAGTTATTTCGACAAAAATTAAAAGAATAAGTTAACAAAAAAATGATAAAAAAGTTTAAAGTTTCCAATATAAAAAAAAATTGAGAGAATATATTTAACCCACTTTGGCAGCATCGTACGATAACTAATTCTTGCAAAAGAAATTCATTGTAGGTTGATCTGATGCATTATTTCTCAGCTTGAGCACTACATTCGAAATATAGACGCCATTGTTAAATCTGGTGCAAGAATAAGGGTATGTATAAAGCGGCGAAACAAAAGCTAAATAAACGTCAGAAAACAAATTGAATCAACTGCTTCTGATCACATATTTTAAAGAATGACGTGATATTTTAAGGAAATTACATAGTAAAAAAAGTGTTAAGCATGCAGTTAATATTCACTAAAAGAACAGTAAAGCTGCGAAATCATCGCCGCCAAAAACACGTAGCATAACGCTTCTCTTTGTGTTTGGAAATGCAATTACCAGGTTTGTTTACAGATAAACAATGCTAGAGAACATGCTTTTGTTCCCATTGTGAAGAGAGGCATTTAATTATTGTAAAGCATTTTGAGGAATTTCAGGGTCCTAAAATTACACGCATGGTTATCTCTTTGTCAATTAGGAAAAATGCTTTCCGCTCTGAGGCAGGAAGGTGATAGGAAGCGTATTGTTGAATCTCATTCGCTTTGATAAGGCAGGGGGAGGGAAGAAAAGAAACGAAAGAAAAATCGATTTAGAATTCGACAGGTAGTGCAAATTGCAGCTAACGGGGAAGGAAGATTTGATGTTGTTTTTATTGTGACTAATCTCGCTGGTCTAAAATCAGAGGAAGCCACAAAATTCATCGTATCAGGGACTCAAGATTGCGCTTGTCGTTGGCAAGATCCTTAGGCACCACCATCCAAATGCTCAGATCCGCCCCCCCCAATTTTGTAGGTGAGCACCCCGCCGAGGACGGGTCTCCTACCCCTCTTCCCCTACCATCAACCTCTCGAGAGGACTTTTGGCTCGCCACAGATTTTGAGTGTCTCCATGCCGCACAGACGCTATATATTTACAAACATTTATGCCTTCTCCGGAATTCGAACCCGGGCATTTCGGTATGGCAGTCAGAGACACTGGTTGGGCGGCGATCTTGTTGGATATAGGTGCTTATCTGATTGTCTTTTAAAGAAAAAAGACAATTTCTTTACATAATTTACACACAGTGCTTAAAATAAACAAATTAATATATGCGAGTAAGTTATATTGTATTCATCCTATAAAAATGCAGATATGGGATATTTTTATCTAAATTTACGACATTGTTGGCATATGCATTGTTGTAGATAACTTCTACTAGACAAATTATACACTCAACAAGATTTTAAAACAATTATATATGTGTAAAATTAGGCAAAAATTAACCTTGCAATGCAGTTGATTTTAAAATGAACACTAATGCAATACTGATAATTGTCTAATTTTATATTTCATTTTTCTGTGCTTCTCTTACATGTACTTACAAGTGCATTTCTATTTTTATTTTTTATCTTTTACGCAAAGTACGGATAGCTAAATCTTTTTATGACTCTATTCTATGTTTCCCCTAAACGTTTCGTACAGTGACTGTGTTGCCAGGCCACTGAGAACATGATCATAACTTTTTTAAACTGTGAACACTTTTATCCACGCACAGGGTAATTATATACAAACATACATAATGTTAGACCGGTTGTTCTCAATCACTCTTGCCTCTTGAGCCCCTTTCACCATTACTACATGATCATCCCCTTCTTTTTTACCTTTCCAAAATTTGAAAAACACACATACTTTTATTAAATCTGTATATTTTTCATGTGTTTTATAAACAAGAAAAAGTACAGAAAATGCTGATAAATACCAAAACTGGAATTAAAGTAATTTTTATATTCATAAACTAAAACAAATACTTAACAGGTAAATGAAAGACTGACAGCATCTCCCCCCCTCCGAAGTTAACCCCTGTGATAGAAATTTATATATATATGCAATGAAGCAGACAATTTTATATTAGATGAGTGCTTGACTAGGAAAGATACCAACCAATTACTTTTCAAGCATGTTCAGAGTGAGAAAATGATAGATGTAGCTCACGATACAAGATTTCGCAGTGAAAAATTATGAAATCACTTCATAATCCAACATATCACTATTAATTGTTGATTACTGTAAGCCATGACTCAACACAATGTAGACAATCTGCATTGTCCTACAATTTTGATTAGACACCTTACAGTTTTAATAATGAATAGAAACAGTCAAGCAAGAGAAGTCCTTTAACTACCAAATCGTAGGCAGCAAAAAAGAGTGCGTAACAGTTGCAATAGTATTTATAATCTCACAGCGCTTTGTTTCATTCCTGCACAGTTTTCGCATTGCAGTTATTGCAGGGAAAATGAGAATGCCTTGAAGGGGTTGCACTTGAATTGAAAATTAGAAATTTAAAGGTTCACTCAATTCTTTCAGATTTTATAATTTACATATATACGAGTGAAATTAATCAAAAATAAGGAATATGTATGAAGGCTTTAGTTCTTTCTCCTTAGTTTTATCAACATCGTAATCCATGCATTCTTTTCTCGCTTTTGTGTCCTGCTAACATGCAATCTGCCGCTTTTATCTCTTACTCCAAATACATTGTTCTAAATATGTGAAACGTACGATTGTAATTATTGAAGAACGGCTCCCTATCTTGTGCAAACAAATAAGCTGTGTATTTTTAATTCAAGCGTGTTTTGGAAAGGTTAAAGAAGTGTACTACGCTACAACTGCATCTTTATATACCACTCATTTTTCTGTTTCTAGTTACTAGTATTTTGTATGTCATTTTTTGAAGTTTTTATATTATGCTACCAAGAGAAAGAAAGACATGAAAAATACTGCGTAGAGGTTATAACTCAACAGTTCTCAAAACAGGAGCGTGCCAAACTTTTACACGCTAATTTTTCCGTGATGCAGGCCATATACTATATCACTGAGTATCGTAATATAGGACGCGAAACCAATCTGGTAGTCTTTATTTTGACTCAGTAAAATCTCCAAACATTTTGCTTTTACTTGCTTCAAAATTTAGCTCTACTCTAAAAATTGAGTACGGTGCGTACGGATTAGTAATGGTTTGAATGCACACAGAACCGAAGACAGTTTGATAAAATTTATTCCCCCCTCCCAACAAAACACTTTACAATTCTGGAACTTTCCACAAAAGTACTCGTACAGCTCTCAGTATCACAAAGCACAATCATTAGTTACCCCGTCAAACTACTAAGCCCGCACGAAGATCAAGTCAACTCTGAGAAGAAGTCAACAACTCTCTGAAGTCAGCAACTGAAAACTGATGCTTTCTCCGGTTTTGATAGTTTTCCTTGTCCGCTAAGAAATTTCCAGTTCCATTTCTTGAAAGGTATATACGGTTAAAGTTACATATAAGGACCGAAAAAGGTTACAGTTACTTACAGGAATCAGTTACAGTTACAAAAGGACCAGACCAAAATGTCGCTAAATCGTCGCCAACTTAGCAAGATAGCCATTTTGCCTCTAAATTAATAGATTTTCTCTGTAGTCTTATTTTTCCGTCAGAGCTTCGCTTTTTCCAAGTTCTTCATGTTACACTACACAGGGGATACTATATATATACATGGAATTCGTAGCAATGGCTTAGTAGTAGTAATTTTTTTTTCTTTCTTGCTTTTCTTAATGTGTCCGTAATCATGCACCAAGGTTAATGATTTGAACTTTTAATAGATTCTTAATACAGATCTGCCTGGGTTAATATATAGTAATAAAAACTATAATAAAATAGTTATAAAAATCCACGAGAAAAACATTAGAAAAATGTAATGTATGTTGGCCAGTTTGAATCATTCAGTTAGTTGATATATAGTTCGACCGTCTCAAACGCAACCCTCGCTGGCAATCTGCCAAAAGACATAGACTCGTCCAAAAGAGGCGTTATTACTTGTTGCGACATGAAAGGTCACACGAAAGTCTTCCCTTCCCCGGAAAGTGAGATGCTGGAGGGAAAGGAAGTCCCCATCCTTCCACCCTATTTTGAGAAGAATTCGGTCCGAATGGCGCATGCGTGTTTGCGCTCATGGTCGCGGATAAGGCAGTCGAACTATATTATCTAAATATAATTTCTTTCATTAAGAAGAGTATATTATGAAATCATGATGGTACGTAGCATTAAGAAAATTAGTGTTCTTCATTGATTTGGTTTTAACCATTTAATGAGCTTAAGAAACTTTTAGATTGATTCTTTTTTGCATCCAACTTAAATTACATTTCAAAATTACCTAAATACCAGAGATCCCAAAGATAACACATATAACATATTAAATGGAATGTAATACAGCTTACATTATTGCATACTTATTACACTATATGAAAATACAAAAATTCAATTTAAGGTATGCTATGTAATTTTCTTAGTTTTTAGTTTGAATAACGAAATGTTTTGGTTTATAAACTGGCAGCTATAATAAAATGCAATATGTTATGATATAAATTAATAAATTTACCACCAAATTTAATTAATAAATGAGATTTAATACCTGAAATTTTATAATATCTATCTAAGCAATTTAATCATAAATCATGTGATTTCGTTTAAACCTTTAAAATATTAAGAAACGTTAAGTATTTTCCTAGCAAATACAGAAACATATCGTAACACATCCACAGCACTCCTCTGTGTTATGTGCAGTTAATGAGCAACATAAAAAGATAATACTCATATTTTATTTAGAGAGGACAATTTTCCTTTCTTTTAATAAATTTAATTTTTCAATTCTCTTGTAAATTGCATTATCAGTGTTCCAAAACACAAAATTGCTAGACAGGAAATATTTTTTTCCACAAAATATCACTAGAAAATATAACAACAGCCTTCCTTCTGTCGGGAGCTTTGCATTCCAAGGTTAACTCCACTTTTAAAAGAAAGTCTCAAACTTAGTTCTTTGAAAATGTTTTCATCCATTAAGACTTGCGTTTCTCATGATAGAGAATACCATTAAATGAGACAAAATAAAATCATTCGTCAGCATAATTGAGATATTCAATTTTCTTTTTATTAGCGGGAAAAGAATTGCCTCATTTAATTGGTAAGAAATGGTTCATTTTCTCAAATTTACATGGAATTTTCAAACTATTAAAGCTTAATTTAGTTTTTTTAAAACAAAATGCTGTGAGGTGTTTCGAGTTAATTCTATTTTAACAAAATTCTGTGGGTAATTTTCATTGCTTTAAGCAACATGGAATTATATTTCGGTGTTCTAATTAAAAGGCATTGTAAATAACGGATACAGAGGTAACAGTAATGATAAGGAAATGAATAAACCTCATTCAATGGATAATATATTTTTTTTTCAAGAGTAATAGTAACTACAATACCAAAACAGAAGAATTTTAAACCTGACGATTTCTGGAGTAACTTCAAAACTGGCTAAAATAAAAGGCCATAACTGTTTTGGATTAAATTATGACTAAGACAAGTTGCTTTAAACTTTTTACCAATTTACATTTTACAGAATAATTATAAAGCACGGCGAATTAACATTACATTGGAAAAATGAAATGAAGTTAAAATGATAAAACAAAACAGAAACAGATAATTTATTAACGCAGTTGATCTAGTTTCCTAAAAAGTGTAATAAAGACAATTCAATCGCTTATCGTCTTTGCTCTCTTCTTTCTCACAATTTCATGCGATCGCATCAGCATAACACTATTGTCAAAAGAAATGTTCAATAAATAAAAACGCTGTTTCAATGACATCATCCATTTAAGAAATCTTCTATAAATCTTCTGTTAACTTCGTTCTATGTTCATGTAAATTTTTGGCAGTTTAAGGTATCCGACTACGTTCTAAACGTCAACTTTGATGAAAGTTTTTTTTTAAAAAAATTATTACTTTATTTTAAAGCTTATACATCAAGCTTCATAAAACTACTTTTTTTTTGTTTCTTCTATCTTTGGAAGCTGAATTATAGCTGCTGTTGTTCTATGCCGTGAGCCAGAAGTTTCTGCTCAAGAACCCAGAAGATGATGTCTAAAGGCATAGAACTACTCTAAATAACTTTAAAATGAGAATTTTTCATTTGAATACGTTTGGTCATGTTCAAAAAATGATTTTAAACCTTTCTATTTGTTATTAAATGCTTGGGAACAAGATTAATTATGCAATTTGATTTTATTACTTGGCAATATTTTCTTTTCCTTCTGTTTGTGTTACATTATGTTTTGAATTTTTTTTTCAACTTTCCTGTTACAAAAAAAAGCGTTAACTTAAAAAACATTACACTAGTAATTTTATAAAAATTTCCAGAAATATTCTGTGAAATATTGTGAATTAAATGGAATAAGGTTTAGGTTTATGTACACATCTAAAATGTTTTCAGACAATTTTGTAATTAAAAAAAGAAAAATTTCTAGAAAAATAGCTCGTGCATTCACTCAAACAGGTATATTTAATAGACATTTACATTTTACTTTAACACTTAGATTTCAGTACATTTAATTCTTAATACCTTAATAAATATAAGTGACAAAAATAATATTAAAATGTTGATAAAAACTTTTGTGGGAAGGTATCTAGTTATAGAGTTTTTTTTTTCAGGAAGTTACTCTGCAAAATAACACCAATAATAGATTTATTTGCACTATTTTCCAAAATTTGTCTATCGAACGTATACCTTAATCTTAGCACCAGACTCAAACTTCAGAACTGCATCACTACATGCTCCTAAAGAATTTCACCAATGAAATGGCAGCACGATCCCTTTGAAGAAGTCTAATGAGATTTTTAAGAACGAGACAAAGTAAGACTATTTCTTAATTCGTGTTCAGTCTTCAGAAATGTAAATAATCGTTACAGATTTAAATTTATATGTTCACCTGTTTAATGGCAAATATGTTATAAAAAATAAGAAAAGTTTTATGAAGCAACATTTGGAAAGATGACATTCCAATAATGCTAGAGTTTTTACACACATTTTAGCATTATTTTAAAATCGAAAATAAATTTTAATAATCTGATATAAGAAGCGCTGCAAGAATATGTTTAAAAAACGACTTTGTTCGTTTTCCTAAGATTGTTTACTTTCTGTTTAAATCCGTTATGTGAGACTTTGAGAAATTGTTTACATTCCCGTTAAATAATTCCTTTATAGTCTTTAAATTACCTTTTATAATATTTCGGAAACAGTTAATTTAGGTAAAGGGGGAAGGAATGTCATATATCTATTATTAATGATTAGCCCATTCCAATGGAAGTATTGTGTGCTGTTTATACTGCCGGACAAAAATGGCTACCAAGAAACAAACTTTACAGATAAAAACGTCGGATTACAATTCGGAATTTCGATAAGAAAACTAACCTATACACAGAATTTTTGTGCGGAGATACCAAACTATAATTAAATGATTTAATTTTGCATCATTTAAAATTTTAACAAGTTTATGCTAACTGCACATTACAACAACAGCAGTAATTAAACAAAAAGAAGTTTTTCAGCTTAATGAAAATATCTTGAAAAACGAACACAGAAAAATTTAAATGAGATCTGCTGAATAAATAAAAAATTCGGAAGTTTGAAAAACGATATATGGACTCCGAAAAAATTCAAAATTTTGCATACTTTAAAATAGGGCAGAAAAATTAATAGAACGCACAAATAAAGAATAATTCCAAATAGACTATAGGCTATGTATATATATATATATATATATTGTTTCATAACAGTAAATTTTATTTAATTATTTATTAAATTTAAACAATTCATTGCGCCTTTGCTGCAAGGAATGAAATTTAAATTATAGTAAA
>KK112234.1:8312-29934 GCA_000611955.2 Stegodyphus mimosarum | reverse complement strand
ATATATATAAATTCTTTTAATGTCGGGCACTAGCTATTTCGGCTTTCGCCACTTCTAAGGGCAGAAGTAGTGGTCATTTTACTATGAAGGCACCTAATAGGCGGCCACCGTTTGAGGGGACAGACAGTTTAGATCCATGCCACCTTGGGGACCTTCGGTATCGCAGTAGGCTCCCCTAACCACTTATTCTGCATAGATATATCAAGTATACCTGGGTCGGAAGCGAACTCAGTGGTTTACCTCCCCTAACCACTTATTATTTGGCCCAAAACAGCAAAAGTTATCCATCAGAGAATTTATTAATTTCAGGGCATAAATACCTTCATTACCCTAAAAAAATTCAAATTTTTCTAAAATAACCCTAAATTTTGTTGTTAATTCTTATCATAAATAATCTTCTTTTTTTAAAAAAATCATATACCTTTTTTCTCCTTTTGAATGAAATGTTCTGCACATTGCCAGAACATGGCTTTTCATTTTTATTTCATAATAGCTTTTATTAATAATTTATCAAATGCATACAGGTTTTTTGCTTGTTTTTTGTTTTAAACTTCTTAATAATGCTCACTAAAACACCTTACATCTATACTTTTAAATGTACAGCATGTTATGCAAGCTAATAAGACACATTTCATCAGCATAAAAAGTAAAGAACAGCAGTTTGAGACCGCATCTGGGGGTAGCACCTAACCTTACAGGTTGGAAGTGATAAATGATAGAGAAGGGAAAGGTTTATCACTGAATAAAATAACTTGATTCCTACGGTTATTCTTTAATCTAACTTGATGGCGTTGTTTTTTTAAATATAAACATGAAATAAATTAGCGTTGGTGAGTCCAATAATTGGCATTGACAGATTGATTATTTTGGCATCAATTTAATTAGCTGTCTTTAAAAAAAAGGGAAAGAAAGAAAGGGAAAAAGAAGTAATAAAAAAAGTCTGAAAGGTTTCAGATTTGAACATTTGCCCAAAACGGCTTGTCAAGGTTTTTACACTCCCGCTGAACTTGCAATCTATCAATCTGCCCATGCACTCACTTCTGCTAACATTTTTTTCGGGCGGGAGGGAGGGTCTTTTAAGCTTTTGCTTTATACTCACGCCATATACAGTTCATCAACAAAATCACAAAGTTTTTATAAGCTGCCTAGCAGCATATGTTTAGAATTCCCCACGCAGTATTAAGTGCATACATTTTTATATTTTTCGATCTTTTCTCAGTTTATTATATCATTATTCAGTTTTCTTGGTAAGATAGATACTTAACAAAAATTGTTTTGTCTTTTTTTATAAAAGTTTTATGTATTAACTTTATTTTATCAAATGTCGTACTACTCTCGCTTCTACCACATGAAATTCAATTCGACGGCAAAATCACAAAATATTTAAAAACAGCATATCTTTAGAATTCTCGATAGAGTGTCCGAGGCTGCCATGCACACTGCAATATTCACTATATTATTTTTTTAACAACTGGTCTCCTCCTAAAATAATTATCATAAAAACGAAAAAATATACAACCATTTTAATGAATACAATTTCATAAAATATTGAATGCATCTACTTAACCATCTCATGATACACGTTTAATACATGCTTATTTAATGCGTATAATACATGTTTATTTAAATAATAAGCATAATACAAGTTTATTTAAATCAATCACATTAAAAAAACTAGAAAAAATATTCTTAATAACCGTGTACATTGCTTTTAAATCGCTATTTTATTACTCAATAACATTTCAGATTAAATTTCAAATTATTTTAGGTTTTACTGAGTGGCAGCATGCTGGCGCGTGGAAGATAAAAGCATTTTATTGCTGGCCACGGAAACACAATGCTTTCATACAGCTTAGTTTCTTAATTAAAACTGAATGATGCTGTTTTTAGATAATTATGCTGGTTTTAAATAAATGCGGAAAACATTTTTGAACTCAACTCTACATTATTACAATTCCCTCAATTTATATCGCTTAGAAAATATTTCAGAGCATTTGAAAATAAAAATAAATATACAGATAAACAGCTACGATTCATTAAAAATAAAAAGCAGTGGAACCGATATTCTGATATCTTTCATTAATACATTCTTTTTTCAAGTTTATGAAATGAAAGGAGAAAAAAAAATGAATACGAAGAATTCTGAAATGTGCGGAAGTATTCAAATATGCAATTATTTCACTACTTCACAGGAAGGAGGGTCAGCAAGTTTGACTTTACTATTTCCAAGGGCTGGTGCGGCACCTCATATGTCGATACCGGTTTCACTCTCCTCCCCAAATACAAAAACCACCCAATTGCGGTTATGATTTCATCACTGTGACCTTCTATAAAGGAAAAATGCGTATGTTTTGCATGTTTTTACTATTTCTTTCTTTTCTTCAAGAAAGGGAAATTTCTCAAAAAGGGAAATTTCTCATAAAGTTCAAAATAGAATTGGATTTAAATGAACAAACCTAAAAACAGTACTCCTCTACTAAGCAAAATGCAACAATACTTTTGTTAAACAGCTGTAAATTGAAACTGACAAGACTTGTTTAAATGATTTTATTTAAATGATAATGAATACAAAAAATTCTCACTTTGAGTAATAACTATTGAAAAAAATTCTCACTAATAAAGTTAAAAATAGAATTGGATTTGAATAAACAAACCCACAAATAGTAGCCACTTTGAGTAATAAATATTGAAAAAAATTCTTAATATAATAGTGAATAAAGAAATTCTCACTAATAAAGTTAAAAATAGGATTGGATTTTAATGAAGAAACCTAAAAATAGTAGCCACTTTGAGTAATAAATATTGAAAAAAATTCTTAATATGATAGTGAATAAAAAAATTCTCACTGATAAAGTTAAAAACAGAATTAGATTTGAATGAACAAACCTACATATAGTACTGCTGTACTAAGCAAAATAGAACAGTATTTCTGTTAAGCAGCTTCAAATTGAAACTGACAAGACTTGTTTAAATTATTTTATTTAAATGATAATGAATAGAAAATTCTCACTTTGAGTAATAACTATTGAAAACAATTCTTAATATAATAGTGAATAAAAAAATTCTCACTGATAAAGTTAAAAATAGAACTGGATTTGAATAAACAAACCTACATATAGTACTGCTCTACTAAGCAAAATGGAACAGTATTTCTGTTAAACAGCCTCAAACTGAAACTGACAAAACTTGTTTAAATTATTTTATTTAATGTATTATGAATATAAAAATTCTCACTTTGAGTAATAAATAGTGAATAAGAATTCTTAATATAATAGTGAATCAAAAAATTCTCACTTGCGAAATTCTTACTAATAAAGTTAAAAATAGAATTGGATTTGAATGAACAAACCTACAAATACTACTGCTCTACTAAACTGCCAGAACTAAAATGTAGTGAACGATATTTCCTCACCATCAGGATTTGAAGACTGGGTCCCGTCATCTCCAGTAGCCCTTTAAAAGGGAGAATATATAAAATATTTTTCCCTCCTTTCCGCATCTCTTCGTGGTGTAACTGGAAGCACGCTCAACGCGCAGTCGAGAGTTCCGGGGTTCGAATCCGTGCGACAGCCTTGCCCATTTTCCACACTCCAGCATCGATATAACTTAGTGACTCTACATATTAATAAACAATTCATTAAAGTTTTGCAAAATATGAAATTCGAAATTCAAAATTCAGGCTTCCAGGTGCGCATGTTCGGGTGGAGAAGTAGGTTATTCAAAATTTGCTGGTTTTTTACAGTGCGAGGAACATGTACATGTACATGCAGATTCTTCATTACTTAGTTTCTTTAAAAATATTACAGGGCGATAATATTTGGTGGCAGCAATCTGAAAAGTGATACAGCCGTTTACAGTAGAGGACGCAGAATCCCATTTCGAAAGTAAAAGACCATGCCCATTCGGACTAATACCCTTTTGCCCGCTAATTATAAATATATAATTAAATAAAAATAGAGTTAATTTATACGGATTGTAAAAGTTGTAAAGTTCTAAAAGGTTTTTTGATATTGTGAAATTGCTTATGAAAAATTTTGCTATAGTACGTTGTTCATAAATGTTGTTAGCCAAGAAAGAAAACTGGAAGTTGTTGTTGTGCTAATGAAATAAGAAGTTGTTGACAGACTATAGTCAGCTGAAATGAAATTACTTTAGGATTAACCAGTACAAAAGCAACGCTGCCTTCCTTTCGTTATCGTTTAATTTGAAGAGAAGAATGCGTGCGCTGCATACAACAGAAATACAAATTCATAAAATGATAATTTTATGTACAAACAGAGGTTTCCGATAATACGTAGCACGCCGGGCTTCGACAGACTATACGAAGATTGTGGAGACCGAATATAGTTCATTGCATGTGGAATTAGATGTTTCTAGCAATCGAAAATTGATCCATCTCAGCATGTAGTGTTATCTAGATGTTGCTAAGTTCAGTTTTTGAGAAATTTTACCTGTACAACTGTTAAAATAACGATTTAAGTATCTACTGTATTTCTACTCAAACTATTTATTACAGTTACGAGTGTTCACTGTCCAAATATCTAAAATTTAGAATTTAGATATCTAAACAGCGGGCAACTACCAATTGCTTCCAGGCCACCGCGTTGATTTGCCCCTGGTGAAGACCAATACAGCCCAGCTTTGTCGATCTGCTTAGTAAGAAAAACAGTTTCAAATAGTCTTAATCCAATGGACTTATTTTCTCAGAATAAGCCACGAATGTTGTGTATGATAAAAGGTTTGTAATCTCCATTACTACATAAAGAATGATAGCACCCGTCGCAGCTACAGCTTCAAGAATAGAAGAAAAACTTTTTAATCCCTTTGAAGGAAATGGACCCGTGTGAGATTTCCCCGAAGAGAACAGACTGAATTATGGATAATCTTTCTGCATCTGAAACAAAAAGTTTAAAATCTTCACAACAGTTTTTATTTATTTTTCTTTTTCTTTTATATTATTTTATTCCCCGCGTTTTTTTGTAAACAAGAGGAGAAAGGGGAAAAATACAATCTGAAAACTTCAAAGTTTTTATTATTTTATCATCAATGGTTTCATTACTTTAATGCACATTTCTCATATATCATCGCTTAAGAAAACGAAATTATAATTGTGACCATAACAAAGCCGTCTTAGTAGGATAAATGGATGAAGCTTTTCTAGTTTTGAATAAAATATTAAAGCATTCTGTAAACTTTTAATGTAAGCAAATACAATTTGGAGTTGAAAAAATCATATTATACAGCAAAGCAAATGAAATTTTAATGAAAATATAAACTTAACCATTATTAATATTTTAACAATCTATCAGGGGTTACAAACATTTTGATGTACGATGTGATAAATGTGTGATGAAACATTAAAATGAAAGTTGGTTTTCTTACCATTTGGAAATCAGTATTTTTAAGAGCAAAGTTAAATATACGATTTGTCTTTTTTTAACTTGAATTCTTGAGGAAATAATTCTTAAAGTAATTTTCACGATTATTAATCCATTATGTTATAAGGTGTTTCTCCCGCCTTCTTCGCATGCCTTCGTGGTGTACTAGTCAGCACACTCGACGGGTAACCGAGAGGTCCGTGGCTCGATTCCTGGCGAAGGCGTTGCTCATTTTTCACAACTCTTGCTTCCAAATAAATACCTAATACTGGCGCCCGAACTAAAAGGGTGGTGGATGATGATTCTTCACCACCGGGATTTGGCGATTGGTCCCCCAAACCCCAGTCGCCCTTAAAAGGGGGAGTATATAAGGTATTTCTCCCGCCTTCTTCGCATGATTTCGTGGGCTAGTGGTCAGCACACTCGACGCGTAACCGAGAGATCCGTGGATCGATTTCCAGCGAAGGCGTTGCTCACTTTTCATATCTCCTGCTTCAAAATAACCTAATGACTCTACAATTTTATTATTTTTATCTTAAGCGTCACTTCTACTTTCATTGGTTCTCACCAAGATGCAAATTAGTGTATAAGGTATTTCTCCCATCTTCTTCGCATGCTTTCGCGGTGGTGGTCAGCACGCTCGACGCGTAACCGAGACGTCCGTGGTTCGATTTCCGGCGAAAACTTTACTCATTTTTCATCTCTCTTGCTTTCAAAAAATACCTAATGTCTCTCCTCGTGTATAAGAAGAAAGGGCTTGAATTTAGGGAAGAGCTTTTAGCAGCGACAGCAGAACTTTCTCCATATTATTTAAGTCCAGCTTTTAGATTGATCTAAATCAGTTTTATGCTAGCCACGTTTGCTCGTGAGATTTGTATTTGAAACATAGTACATAATTAGAAATTTTCGGTTATTATTAATTTTATTTAGAAATATTCTCTTACATTTAATTATAAATTTTACATTTACATGCTAAAATTTAATAATAAGACAGTTGACATGACTTAAATGTTTACGACTTTAAAATTTACCACACCCGAATGTCTATTATAAATTTTAATACCATGTTTACAGAAGCTATTTCTACTGAAAAACTCGCAAAGTTTATTGGCCTAATATCTGAATTCTTCGGTTCTTAATTAATACCAAATTAAAGTATTCTCAGAGTAAGTTCGACATTCTCGAGTTAGAAGAATCTTGCAATAAGTATTACGAAGATGTAATCTTTTCATAGTGTGCTGAGAAAGAGACGTGACGAATGATTAATTTACGAATTTACAGATCCCTCCCCTTCACGTTTCCTTTCTATCACCTCAGTTAGGTCAACTTGAGACCTAATCTGACACTTCTAAGCGATTGGCATGATTGATGACAAACCATGGATTAAGAAAGCGACTACTCAAACGGCTAATGCAGACGAGAGAACACGAGAATTACAGCAAAAAATAAAAGGTAATACAATAACAACAATAAGGAAACCCACAAAATACAACAGTTTTTTAAAATATAGTTCCATAACTGTAGTATCTAAAGTAATACGCATCGGCTTTTAATGGGCTTTTAGACGGGGTGGTAACACTTTATTTTGTTAATCCGATTCAAAAAGTGAGACTGTCTGGCCAAGTTGTTGTTTTGGCGGAAAAAAACCGGTTCCCCCCTCCTTATGTCAGACTACTAAGGTCATTGGTAACCTCCCTCTCCCCGCGTGATTTCCTCTTCGGTAAACAAAAATTCCTTCCAATCGCGGTGTAGTTAGTTCTGTGGTGCAGGTACTATTGTCGTCTGGTATTACCGAATGCAGAATTCCACGTTTCGACCTCCAGGCGTTAAAATTCTTTATGTCCTCTCCTCCTCCCCGGAGGATTAATTCTTGAACGGAAAACATAAACATGCATTTGGGCAGAAGGGGTTAATACACACAGGGCGGACACCGCTCTGACTACTATACGGGTAGGCATCTTCAGTTCGTTCCCCCCCTTCCGTCATTGAAAAAGCATTATTTAACCGGAACTAGAAAATGTGTAAAGGAACTTGTGACTGTAAGAGAATAGTTTAAACGGGAAGATTAGTTTTGAGTTTCTTTACATTTGCTTTACAGGTGCGAACGGGCTAAATTAGACTATTCTAAGATGATGAAAAAGCAACTTTTCTTTCAACTTAAAAAGAAAAAAAGTTATTTTTGCATCATTTACTTTTATTTCTTGTATTCCTCTAAAAGTAAAAGGTTTTATTATGGACATATTCCTTTTCTCACTCTAATCAGTGGTTCTTAAACTTTTTGAAGTCCAGACGCATTTTAAAATACTACAAATAACTGCAGGCGCACTTATATATTGTAACAATTAAGCTGAATATTACAGGAAAAAAATAGTGCGATAAAAAAATGAAACATACTTTCTGTTTATTTATGCTTGTGTTTATGAGGAACGTGTTCTAACGATTTCTTTAATGTTTGGGCATATATTTGAAGCGCGAAATCTTACTTCCTTGCCAATACATAGAAGAATTCCTCTTCTTTTACATTTAATTGCGGTGAGGGTATAAAATCCTAATTCGCATAATTAAGATGTTCAAAATTGCAGTAAAATGTTGAAAGACATTAACAATAGTTTTCTTCTTTAGAAACCCAAAAGGCTTCAGGAGATTACTCCGTACGGTTAAGCATGAATTGACGATTAACGGATACAGCTGCCAGTTTTTCTTCTTCTGTTAATGTTAAATCAAATCGCTTGAAGTTTCCATGAATAGGTTTTTAAACCAGTTATATTGTTCAGTGTTCAGTGAAGGAAAATAAGACTCAACTTTTTTTTTCTAAACGTCTGAAATGTTTTACTAATTTGGACGTGTTTCATTTATGCAAGCATTACTTACCATTGGAAACATTTCCAAATTACATTCAATGGCTTTTCTTTTTCAAATCTGTAGTTTTCTCCGAAACGCTTTCATTTTGTCAGTGGAGGCGAGAATATTTTCTTCATTCCAGTATTCAAAATATTGAACTACTGAAATACATCAAATACTGTAACCCGGAGAACTAAAATTCGCACCAAAACAAGTTGCAAAGATGTTAATTATTTCAACTCTTCAAAAAACGCAAGAAGTCCTTTTCGTAGTACGTGTACACGGGTAAGTACTCCCCCCCAGGACAGTGTACCCCCTCACCTCAGTGTGTAAAAGAAGACGCCTGTGTTATGAATACGTATCGATACAAAACTTATCGAATAAACATGATTTGACAGGTCTTGTTTTAATATTCCTCCCAATGTTTTTCCAATCCAAAATCTCCTTATGCAGAAAGCAATGAGTTGCGATAAAACTCTCATATCGTTTTCTTACAAAAGATGCAAGGCCCTTAAAACATAGCTGACCATGGAAAGAGCTCCACCTGTACAAATTCCTACGACTTCCATATTAACTACCATTCATCAAAACAGTTATTAAAAATGTCCTTCCTTTTGTAGACACATTTAATTCTTCGCAAACAAGAAACTGATTTCCTAATCGATCTTCATCAAGTTGCATCTTGTTGGTAATGTCTGCTGACTCATCAACTTGCAATGCAAAATTTGAATACTGTAGTTTGTCACTGCATCCGCTTTTCTCATTGTCAGAAGACATTTCTATAATGCGCCTGCGAATTGCATCATTGGACAGAGGAATCTTGCTTATTCTCATTGCTGCTGCACTTCCTAGTATTGCCATGTGCATTTTTTTTTCATGCAGGCGAAGTAAGTGACTCGACTAAAGTATGAGCTTCATATTTTTTGCTATAATTTCTAAGACTTGATAAAAAGCGATCTCAACTTTTTAGAAACATTCATTATACTTTTAAAAGAATTAGCAGCTGTTGCTTTATCTCTTAAATATCTCTTGAAGAAAATTTAATAGATTCATCTTATAAACTACAGTGTTTAGTTTTAAAATGCATATTCATTTACTAAGAAGTAATGATACATTTGCCATTTTACATCCTCATTCCAAACATAACTGCAAAGGATGATCTTCACTTCCGGTCCAAGTGAAACCAAAGCTTAAAGGACTTTCATTATAATAGCGAGTAGGTCGCGATTCTACTTTCTTACTTGCATTTAACTTTCGTTTATTTCCAGAAGGGGATTCTTCAATACTACATTTCTTTTTGAGAAAGCTATCCATTTTATTTGGGTGTATTCATCTGGAAATAAGTAAGATGAACATAACATTCATTTCCTACACTTTCAAAATAAATAATACACAGGTAGAGTTAGAATTGCACAGGTTTTTGATAGCAGGGCAATGCCCTCGCCGGAACTCGAATTTGGACCTCTCGAATACGCCGAGTGTGCTACCGTTACACCACGAAGGCATGCAGAGAGGAGGGAGGAAATACCTTATATATTCCCCCTTTTACGGGGCGACTGGGGATTAGGGGACCCAATCGCCAAATCTTGGTGGTGAAGAATCATCGTCCACCACCTTTTAGTTCGGGCATCACTGTAGGTAGGTAGGTAGGTTACGGAGGACGGGGAGGCCTGGTGTCTAACAGAGGTAAACAGGGATGTGTCCCACGCCCTCCTCTAACTAAAGCAATAGCTCCCTGGAGCCCCACAAGGCTGCACCGGGAGTTTATTGAGGTTGTCATGGGCCCCACTGTAGTTTTATTAATTTATTTTGAAGCAGAATTCATGAAAAATGAGCAATTTCCTTGCCGGGACTCGAACCTGGGCCTCTCGAATACGCGCCGAGTGTGCTACCGTTACACCACGAAGGCATGCAGAAAAGAGGGAGAAAATACATTGTACACTTAATAAGAGTATCACATCCACTTCCAACGCCTCGCAGGTGCTTTTTTACAAATAATAAAAAGCGACTGAAGTGCTATCGGTTGCCGTACTGAACTAAATCACTGTTTCAGCAAAACCTCTACAGTTTAAAACAATTCGCTACGTGCGTTTGCGTCCCTACCTACCCTAATGAACATATCTGAAAGTAAATGTACGCCAAGAGTTCTATTCCAGATTTAAAAGAAAAAATTGTGTCCAAGATAAATGAGCATTTGCAAACCAATGTATATTCTGAATTCAATTTTATAAATGAGAATAAAAATTACTTAATAGTTATCAGAACTGATTTAAAAATTATATGAAAATTATGCGGCTTCCTGTAGGTACAGCCTGATTGCGGGCCAATAGGTGGCCGCTTTGGCATTACGCCAGAAAACCGCGCTTCCGTTCTGGTAGTAAGAGAAGAAAGGTTTCGATTTGAGATGTTAATACTCACACCAGCATATATGTTATTAAACCGGTCTTTGAATTAATGAGATACTAAAAAGATTTATGATGTTCCTTGCTCAAATAGTCAAATATATGCGATTTCACGTCATAGTTCCTTATCATTGTTGGATAAATGTCCGTATCTTGAAATTGTACTGTTCTCGTATATTCTGATCCAACATCACAGATTGTCAGAAGTTTATGAAAAAAGGTATAAGCATAATAGGCTCCTCTTTGCAATAAAACCATTGATAATTATCGAAAATAATAAAGTAAATACAGTGGCTGATATTTATCTTGGTACACTTGTATTTTGAAATCTGTTTAAATAGATCTTGTATTAAATACATACACTTCAAATTTTTTTTCCTGCTATATTACATTTCTTCTGTTTTAAACCTTGCTCGTTGAAAAATAGATATCATCAAAATATTCCCCGTAATAAAATAATTTATTAAAAAAGTGTTAATCAGTCACTTACGTAGTAATTCGGATTTAATTCACTCCAAACTTTTGCTGAGATGTTTTAGTAGACATTTGTTACAGTTCTTTGTTTTACATGAAAATACAGCACAAGAATTACCGTCTGCATTTCGAAATTATTACTTAGTAAGCAAAATACATTTAAAAGTTTTATATCTGAAATGAACATGATAAGACGGTATAAATTAATGAACAATTCTGAGAGAAATTTGATAACTCATCTTTTTAAAAATGGTAGAAAACATTCGAAATATCCGAAAAATCCTTGATGTAAAGCGTTTAATAATTTTTTACGTTATAAAGCGATTGAAAATGCGTGGAATTGTTGAAAATGCACTTAAGTCGGAACCACACGCCAAGCTAACATCAAGAAATCACAGACTCAAACCATGAAAAATGAAAGAAGACCCCAAAATTAGTACTGTAAAATTTGTTCAACAGATTTAGAAAAACGGTTTGCAATAAAAATTAACTCTAAAACGTTTAGAAGAGCCATGTAGGCATATGGATACAACGCACGATCAGCAAGAAGCAAATAATAGTTCGTTAATAAGAAATCAAGGAACGTATACCTGGCGCTTACTAAATACATACGAAGGAAAGCTTTGTCATACTGGAACAACATTTGCGGAAAGGATCATTTTGAAACAATGTTACATTTAAAAGTCAAAATTTAATATATTTGGGTGCGACAGACGAAGTTATAGGTGCCAAAAGCCGAATTAAGAACTGGATTCGAAAAATCTATTGCCTACCGTTACGCACAGGGATAGAGAATAATGGCTTGAGGATGTTTCGCTGCCTACGGAATACGAAATTTAGTTTAAAACGTATTCCATATTTCGAAAACAATACAGATTAGTATTAATATATAAATATTCTTTAATACGCGCGGTATTTCTCAGTTGTAAATAATTAATGCGAGCTTGTTCGTTTGCGCCCATGGAGGTGCGTCACTGGAATGCGAACTGAGCTCGTTCATGACCATTAAAGGATTAATGAAAATCTGAAAGCATTTCCTAGAAACTTGAAATGCAAGATACATTTTATCAGGATAAGAATCCTATACATACAGCCCTAAATATTCGCTTGTGGTTATCGTACAATTGTCCTGAAACTATCAAACCTTCTCTATATCTTCTGGACTTAAATTCTATGGAACATGTAAGGAGTGAGGAGGAACCATGACACTTCTTCGAAAGTTCTACTAAAATTTATTCTTACAAAGGAAGAGAAGAAATGGAACGTTCTTAGACGAAAAACTAGTTGAATCCATACCCAAACGGGATGAAAAATATAATGTGAATCAAAGGACAGCCAAAGAAATATTGAATACCTTGTTATTTTCATGTTTTTGTTAAATATAATCTGTTTTTTTAAAGTTCGGAATAACTTTTTTCATAATAAGTAGGTTTTGAAAAAAGTTGATGAAAGAAAAACAAAATCATCTTGCTAATATTTACTAACTGGCATTTGCAAATAAACTGAAAACCGCAAGTGTGCGAAAATAAATGTGAGCCAATATAATATAATTATTATTAATCTACGCAATTCTATGAAGGAGTCACCACTTTACCAAGAGGTTAGGTGGTATTATCTAGCGTCCCCCATATCCAGTGTTAAGAAGATAACAGTGCAGTCAATAAGGTCTTTTGGAACAGGATGTCTTTCACTGAAAGCGTTTTAATATGAAACTTGAAATGTACGATTGCTTTCTTTTATAGTGGGAGTCACTTTCCACATGATTCCACATGCTAATTTCCGTTAATATTTATTCTGCATGTGAAATATTGCAGAGTTTCTCAAACTAAAGCAGATAATTTTATGATATGCATTTCAACACCAATAATGGAAGAGTTCTGCAACTATAAAATTATGACGTTTAACTTGGTTTCTGTTCTGTGTTAGAAAAGTATTTTTGTTTTAATATTTTAATTGGTTAACGACAAAAATGCTCCATAAATTCTATGCAACTACGTGGGATGCAGATGAAAAAAAAATGTTGCATATTTTGCTACGTTTCTGCAGGGCGCAGCTACGGCTCGCAGATATGTTGAGGAGGTCCTAGCTTCAACAAGAACCGAAACCGAAACCTTTTTAGTTCGAAGTTGGATGCGCAAGAACATGGAACAAGGTCACACATAGGCATGCGTTTTATTCACATACTTTAGCTCAATACAAAGAGACTGAGTAGGAGGCCATCACCACCAAAAGCAAGTGATCACAAGTCATCATCCCCAACATTTTAATTTGGCCCCCTACAGTCATTAAAATTCTTTGGAATATTCCATGGAGCCCAATTGAAATTCAAGAGAACAGAAATAATTTTTAATAAACTCAAATATTTGACAGGATGATTTAGCAGGATTAAACGTGAAAATACACCTACACAGGGTTAACATACTTTCCAAGTCTGTTCTTTGAATATGTCAATATATTAATGTCACTCTACTCTTAAGTCAAAGAACATTCTAAAAACGTACTCTAAAAACATTTTGAAAAAGAAGTAATAATCTTAAAAAATACCCAAAGTAAAAAAAAAAATACTATTGACAACAATAACAGAGCTAAATTCGCTTTTTTCACATTTATGCTTTACAGCATGAACCCGATTTATGGTTACAGTTAAACTGAAAATCTACGCAGTGGAATCTCGGATTACGAACCTCTCACCATAAGCAAATGGGTTTCAGAACAAATTATCCGAACTAAAAACGGTTCGGATGACAAACGGTGACACGAGTTACGAACGATGCAGTCATCAACAAAGATTTTCAGAGGTGTATGAGGTAATTTCTGACGCTGAATTAGCAATAAGGGTTTCTAAAACCATCATTTAATATTTTATAATTTTAACTCTAACACGGCTTGGCAGCAGTGATTTACAAGATTATGAATTCAGTCTGGAGAAAATTAAGACTAGACTGTGTTGCATACGTAGATACCGGAAGCTTAGACAATCATAACTTTTCTTGGGTTTGGTTTGGTTTATTTGATTATGGCAAAACACGCACAGGCTCTCTGCCTTAGAAAAGGAATGCCTTCATGGAGGACTTTCTAAGCGAAACTGGCTCGTATGTATGTTACACATAAGGAAAACCACGAAAACATTCAAACAACCAGCCCGTTCGCCGACATTCGAACCCCGGACCGAACTACCAATCAGCGACTTTACTGTGCGGCCGTTGGTAAGCCCTTTTTTTGGGGGGGGAAGGATAAGGGGGTATGTACGAAGTTGAGTTTAAAGTCCACGGGCTTGGAAGTAACAGTGAAGACGTGGACGAGTTATTAGAGGGCAAAAATGAGTTCAAGAGGAAATAGCTAAACAGCTTAAAAGCAGCAAAAAAGTGCTCGTGGAGAGAGTGTTTTCGGAGGAAGAGAAAAGATGACAAGATGAATTTAGCTGCTTATTTCGTAAATTTTCTGCAAAAGCAAAGAAGACGAAAAGTTTTGTCTTACGATATCACCCTGATAAAGCAGCACTAAACTGCAGGGTAAACAATCTCAATAATAAAGCCATGTCTCATTTAGAAACATTTTAAAACTTGGATAATAACGTGTCACGTGTGAAACATTTTGAATGGAACGGAAGTCCAATAGGTCTCAACCAATATCGAGTGGCACTAAGACATGCAGAAACGATAAAAGAAGTCTTAGAAAGAGAATTGCCTGATATTTTCATGATATTCCTCTTCCTTTTCTCTTTCTCAACACTACGCTTATCGTTACACTTATCTTTCACACTTATTTAATATATATCGTTCACTCTCATTTGTACGGGTACGGTAAAATTACATTGAATTTTCGTCGTGTTTAGTTTTTATTTTATTCTGTTTATTATTATCAGATTTAATGATTTCCACTGAATTTTTACCCACACTTCTGCACAAGGTCCTATAGTCAGTTTTAAATAACAAATCATCTGTGGTCCAAGAATGGAATCATCGGTTTTGCATTAGTTCCTATGAGAAAAAAGATGAAAGAAAGAATTCAAGTCGCTCATTTGTGAGAAAGTAGGACTAGCACGAGCGTATTCTTGTCATTTCCTTTTTTCCTTCTGAGCACATCATTCATTCTTCGTACTCAAAATACTTCAGACGACAATGACGACATTGAATTTATGCCTGGGAAAAAAAGAAAGCATACGACAATAATAAAATCTTCAATTTCTCTAATGAGATTGAAAATAAAAAGGTGTAGCTCCAACACGTGAATGAGCGGTCAGCGGCTTTAAAGCATACACAGATTTTGGGCAAAACATATTCAACAAATACTATGGATCGCAGCACAATCAGGAAGGAAATAACAAAAGCTCGAAGAGATTTTGTGGCGGAAATGTGTATGGTGACGAACCAGTGTATGGCGCTTATATTGTTGGTCCGAAAGAGAAGACTTGCAATACGATACCTCCTCATGATGAGTTTTGATAGTTGTTGTTAAAAAAATGGAAACTAGCTATAAGAGCTGTATTGCATAGTAGGTAATTTACAACTAGAATTACTGAGGTCAGTGATTTAGATAGGCATTAATTTTCCAAAACAAAATGGCAGCCAAAGACCACATCATACAGATCTCAAATTTTGGCAAATTATTAACAGTGACAAAAGGAACTTTCATGTACATTAACTAATAATTTAGCCAAAAAAATGAAGCTCTTCTTATTCTACCCTAACGAACATATCTTAAAGCAAATGTAAGCCATATTTCTATTCCAAATTTAAAAATAAATTCTTACAGACAAGATAAATGCGCATTTTCACACCAATTTATATTCTGCATTCGACGCCCAGACGGTATAGTGGTTAGGGAAGCCGACCGCGGTTCGCCTGTTAGGTGCCTCCATAATAAAGTGACCACAACTTCTGGGCTTAGAGGCCAAAGCCTAAAAATGGGTGGTGGCGGGCAAAAAAAGCTGAATTCAGTTTAATAAATGAGAAAAATCATAAATAGTTACGATTATCTAAAATAATCCTCGATTACCGAGATTCTATAACATCTACACACGCACACAAGTAAACCATATTGTTACGAAATGTCCAACTGCGATAAAATAGCTTCTCCGCAAAACAGGTTTAGGGTTGCCAGAAAATGGCAAAGAAAGGCACGGCTGCCGGATTTGGCGCGAAATCGCCCATTTTGCGACAAAACTGGCGATATGCCATAGACGGATAGGGAACATTCTAGAACGAATTCTTGCCGGATTGGCCTAGAATATTCCTGAAGGCAGACCAAAAGCAACATGACCCTTCCTGTACGCGGCGTAGCAGTACATCGCGAGTTAGTGCATCGAGAGTGTACATCGTTGATGCTATCGAGTGTATCGTCGAGTGCATCGCGAGAGGTAGCATGAAGAGTATGTTGAGCCCCGAGAATGACCGAACCGAGCCGGGAAATGTACTCTAGTGCTTTGCCGTGAAGCTGTCTTCACCGTTATAGCCTGAACGCTGTTTTGCTGATCGTTTCATGATGCTTGTCGTAGTTTTTCGACGACTGTAAACATGTTTTTGGAGCTCTCCTGAGTAATACTGGATAATAAATTGGGGTTACATTCTTCATCAAGAGTTGTCGTTAATCATTTCAAATCCGCGAACCCGTAGAAACGCAACAATATAATTTAGACAGGATTATAAAATAGTCGTAATATAGATAAGATTATCAATAATAGTATCTAAGGTGTTATATCATTAGATATAACGTAGTCATAATTATCAAATGATCGAAGTTTCACATCAATTAGTTCAAAACTGAATTGTTTTTATGTATATGTTACTGGCAAAGTATGAAACGTCGACATTCTATAGAATGCCTAGGTATTGTATACAATGCTGGACGTTTTTAGGCAAAATATGAAATATGAGAATTATTACATACTTTCCCTAAACATTGTATATAATATCTACGCATTCTATAGAATGACAAATGCTATTTAAAGGCAAAGTATGAAAAAAGGTGCTGATATGGCTATTATATAAATGACATGCATTTCTCAAAAATACAAATGTTGTTTCGCAAAAATAATGAGACTGCCATTAAAAAAAAGCTATTCAAAATAAGTAAAGAAAAATGAAAGTTGTACAAAACAAAATGTATACCTTTCTTACTAAGGAAAACAAAATTTCCGTATAAAAAATAAGAAATTAAAATTAATCTACCCCTGGCAACATGGTAGGCTTGAGTGACATTTTTAATTACATTTCATTATATTTTTCACAGAAAGACATTTCACATTTTCCCCTCTTTGTTTTACACATATATTTGATGAATCATTTGGCGCTTCCACTTTACTGAGCAATTGCAACTGAACGGAGAGGAATTTTGTGATTAGGAATATCTTAATTCTAAGAGTTCTTAGGGCATGAAGTGAATTGTGATCTCGCGCATACATGTTTTAAAATTTCTTCAGATGTTCCAAGTCAGTAGAAACCATCCTCTGTCACGCTCATCACAACTCCCAATGTACTGCGCAAATCACCTCGCCCCCTGTCGACGTTAGGAATAGAAACTCCTACAGTAGTTCCCAAAGAAGCAGGTGTATATTTTTCTTTCCGAATTCATTTTCATTTTTTTGGCCTGGATTTCCAGATCGAATTTACAATTTATTTTATCTTCAATAGCATTTTCAATTTTGAAACAAAGGGTACACAAATAAATAAAATGGATATTATTTTATCATCTTTACTCGCATGGCCACCACAAGTATGAATTTTTTTAAGACACTTTTTGCATGCAAAAAATGTCTTAAAAAATTCATACTTTAAACACACACAACAGGTATCAAAAACACACACAGCAGGTATCAAAAACTTGCATGCAAAAAGTGTCTTATAATAACAACAGGTATCAAAAACGGAAATCTCTTCGGTAAGCATGTCAGGACTGAGTGTTCTGTGTGTAGCTTTGGCAAACATTTTGAAGTAACTCCTTAAAGTCTAATCTGGAACAGGGAGCTGAAATCAGCTATGTTCTGGTGTAGATACTGTGCTGGAGAATAACTGTACTTGAAATGGATTTAAAATCCTCTTTTATTAAATCAATATTATTTACACACTTCCCAACTCGGGAGGGATACAGAAAGTAAAAGGACCACACTTGGGTCTAACTTAACAATCAGATAAATTTAAACTAAGCTAAATAGAAATTTAATTAAACCTTGCTCACAGAGCTAAATCGCGGAGTTGGCCTCTAACTAAATGGTGCGTAGCAAGAAATACTAATACTAGCGCACTTCAATTTATTTCAATAAGTAATTACGTAGTTAGCACTATGGCTTATAATTTTAGCTGCTAGCTGGTCAGGCGAACGTCGAACAGAATGATCGTGATCTGAGACTAAAAGCTCTCTCACACTGAGAGGTTTCTACCTCTGGTTTAAATAGTACTTGGCTCTACTTCAAATTAGCATAAGCTGAAAACGCGCGCTTCTTCTGACGGGAAGTTGAAACTGAGAAGAGATAGAAAGATTTAAATTAAAATAAAACTTTGTTAGTTTAACTAAAACCTTACAAGCATGTCTTCATCATGTTAATAAACTATCGACTATAATCTCATCCATGTTTTTCGAAACAGGTTTTTTTTCTTGCATAATCTGATTAGTTTCAACTTTTCCCATTGTTCGGACGCCTTTTATTACTTTTCCTAGCTGCTTCTCTGTATTTATATACGAATTGAAGATGTATTTCATATTTTGCCGTTTTCCCATTTGGCAGTCTATGGAATGGCTAGGAAATGTGTGAGATATAAATCGTTTCATACACTGCCGGCATCCTAGGCACATTATATACAATGCCTAGTAATTCTATAAAATGCCGGATTTCAAACTTTGTCGGTAATATATATAATTTTTAATTCGACATGACCACAGACATTCATTTAATTCAAAGTCTACATTACTTCGAACAATGGGAATTCTACGGTATACATTAATTTATGCAGAAAAATACAGGTAAAGATAACGATGCAACCACGGACGTCATTTAAAATATTAGAAAAATTAACGGTTAGCGAATGACACAAGTGATAAATATGACTATTTTGCAGTTGTAAGAAAGAATTAACAATATCTTCAAAATATTTGTAAACTAAGTTTGAATTTACGATTAATCTGATCGAATTACAAGTCTGAGTGCTTTCGATCAAAACCGGGATACAGGTGAGCAGATAGTTTTAACTAGATTTCACCTTAATAAAATCCATCCAAACTAATCAAATTTACAATTTACTGAACGCGGATCACTTTCTTCGTTATCCAATTATAATAACGATTAAAATCAAAAACTGATACTCCAGATAAGTATATAACTATTACTTTCAAGCTGAAATAATTCTCTTACAAAAGTTTTGTTGTTGTCTTGTTCACGAAGTTCATGTAAGAATGGTTGCCAAGAGCCGCAAGGATTTCCACCCGAATTTTCAGGAAGAACATTCCCGGGTCGAGGGTCCAAGGGTCTCCAACACCTCTCCCCTATCACAGACTACACGAGGGGACCTTTGGCTCGCCATATATTTAGAATGCCCCCTTGCCGCAAAGACACTATACATTTACAAACATCCTTGCTTTCTCCGGGAATCGAACCCGAGTCCTTCGGTACCGCAGTAGGCTACCCTAACTACTATATCGTTTGGAAGACAAAATGTTTGCTATTTAACAAAAATATCAATCACAATTTCCAAAACGATATACTTCATAGCAATTAAATATGATAAATACCAGAACTTCTATTAAAATTTTATATAATTCTCTTTTTTTTAAATTCATTTTAGGACTTTTTACTAAAGGAAAGGAAAATAAAAAATTATAATGAAATCATCTTCAACTGAGAAAAATCAACCAAAAGTGAATGACCAAAAGTAAATCAACCACAAAAGTGAACGAACCATTTAAGTATAACTAGATTCCCACAAACGCTTAAAGAAATAAATGCATCATTTCCTTATTAATTACGTTACGACACATCAACGAAAAGCACAGCTATATTGAGTACAGCTTTATATATCCAGCTATACTTGAACTCGTCAGTTTCTAAATCGGCTAATCTATCACACTCAGCCGAAGGACGTTTGCAGGAGAAACAATCAGCAATTTTGATAATAAGTAAGCTACTCGGGAAAATTAATAAATTTCGTTACTTACGCGGTCAAAATCTTAAGTGATTGATATGACGAAGCCAGCAAATATCAGGCTTATCAATGAATACCTGTTTCAATCAGTTTAGTGGAATTATTGCTGATAACAAAATCTGATGAAGATATCATATGACATCCTTGTACGGCCTGTTAAATTATACACATTTTTTGCTGCGCTTCATTTAAATTTAATTCGTTAAAGAATTTCATTACAGGTATAATTCTCCTTCAATCAATTCAGTTCTTTTTTACAGAAAAGCAAAAATACATAAAAACATAAACACACCAAATACAGTTAGAAATAGTTTTAAAAAAATGACAATTAAAATTAAAAATTCTACGCAAAAACAAGCAATTCACCCAAAGGGCAGGAAGACTAAATTTTCGGAACACAAAACTGAACGTTAACTTTTGGTCCCACCGGGCAAAATTTCACTGAAGTTGGTGCACCAACTGCCTTAATTCACGTTTCTACTGAGAGTTTTTAAATTGTTGATAATTCTACAACTATCGCATGAGAAAATACAGTTCACCAAGCCGGATAAGAGGGTGGGTGTACATATATCTATATATACCATATATTTTTGGTACGGCCGATCGCAACAAAAAAACTAGATGTTATAGTAGTCTCACACACAAAATTTCAGCGTTTTGCGGCTAATAGTTTCTGAATTATACGGGGTACATACATAAATACATACGTAATATGTACGTATGTATAGAAGTCACGAAAAAATTCTTTTTTAAATTGACTTTACGTACTGTTTTAGAAACCAGAGTCTTTTATTCTGTCCGTACGTAGAGACCTCAAGGGAGGGGGAACCCACCAAATGGATTCGGGAAGAGTCAAAATGAATATTTCTGTTGAAATAAAATACCCGTAATTTTCCACCATTACAATACTTCCTTTATGTCACACAAGGAAGTAAGAAATAATAAAGAATATATTGCTTAGTATATATGCACGCGGCACGCAGCATTACGTACTAATTACTGAAGTCTTTAGATGTAGAAAGGAAGATGTAAAGAGAATGTAGAGAGGAATGGCTATTTTTTCTTAATATATTTGGCCAAATTTGCTACACAGTAGAATTATTCAATTTGACATTAGAAAACATAACTTCTAGAAGTATCTGGTTACGATCCAATTTTCTTCCGCCAATGGCTTTTGCAGCCAGTGCTGATCATCAATTGAATGAATTTCTGCAAATACCATTCTGGCCCGTATAAAATTTAGTTTTGTTATTAACTATGTAGAATTTCGACATTAATTTCTAGTTAAGCTCTGCCAGGCAGTAAATCACAAAGTTGCCAAAAATATAAGTCAGCTGGTTTGATGAGCTTATGATTAAGAAAGATCTGAGATATAAATGTATCTCAGATATAT
>KK112233.1:421388-455968 GCA_000611955.2 Stegodyphus mimosarum | reverse complement strand
GCCGAGTGTGCTGACCATTACACCACGAAGGCATGCTAAGAAGGCGGAAGAAATACCTTATAAGATCATCAGTTTAAATTTAGTAGAATGCTATAGAGAAATTATAAAATTAAAAATCGGAAGTAGTTGTTTATGAAATAGTGAAGCGTTTATGATCTTCAAGGAAATGGAATCAAAATTTACAAAAAAACAAAAAGCTCAATAATAATTTGTTTGCTATACATACTTTCTTGTTTAGTTACAAAGCCCCATAATTGCCGTGTCAAGAATTCTTACTAAATAGCCAGCCGAAATTTTTTGATTTTCAACAAAATCTCTGTCACTATTCGTAGGGATATTTTTGTTATTTGGAATAATATTACAGATTTTGCCATCCGGTAGTTGATTCATGTCCATTGTTTGGGCACTATCATCGCAATGGAATACTTCTCTTACATCATCATTCATTTATTATCACCTCTCCATAAATTCCATTAATTGGAAAATTATGCATTTTTGTGTTCGATATCCAAAACCGTCAAATTCGCATCTATCATCATAAAGCTTAATGAGCGTTTGGACTGCACACTAGCGATGTATCATGGGATTTGCGACTAAAGATATGTTCTGCTGAAATCTGTCTCGCTTCTATCTCACGTTCAGAAATTCAAGGCCTGAAACATATTAGTTTTGTTATTTATACTTATGCAGGGCTGGATTAACCATTAAGCTTTGGCACGTCCTTAGGACATCAAGAGAGCCACGAAAAGGTCCTTTCGTATTCAATGGAGGCTTCAAAAATTTCCCATTGCCGGTTTTATGCAAAAAAACAAAAAAACCTAGGGCGAGGATATGAATGAAGAAAAAACATTTGGGGAGGCAGCAAAATCTTTTAAGTGCTTAGGGCCTCTGAAGGTCTTAGTCCGGCCCTGTATTTATGTCCATTTCCGCATATGCTGATCTGAGTCCTCATGAATTAAATTGACACATACACTTAAGGCGGTATTATGCACTTGCCATGCGTTTTGGCGGGTTTTCTGATCGTACACTATTTCTAGTTATAAGAATAGTTTATAGATAGAAACACACACATACCGCGTGTTAGGTGATAAGTCGTCACTTGCCAATAGATCACGCGCCAAAACGCGCTGCAGGTGCATAACGGAAAAGAATCCTTATGGCTTCCTGGGAACATATTTCGTAAATGCACGTCTGCGCCAGAAGGGAGCTTCTAGGATGGACCAATAGTAATATTTCTGTCATTTCGCGTGACCTTTGCCGCGCTTTTCAGAGAGATGGTTCAGAATGTTTTGCGTCTTTTCAGCGAGATGGTTGAGAATGTTTTGCCACGCAGTTTCCTATGCAAAATAATTAAAGCATTGTGAATTTATTGTGAAAATTTTCAGTGTGAAGTTAGATCAAATATGAGCAACTGTGAAAATTTTACTACCTGGATGAAAGACTTTGAAAGCAATGCAAACACATGTTCGATACTCTGCAAAACTTTGACTGATAAATCTGGGTCTGTTTTCAAGGAAGTACATTTGTCAGTATTCTTCATATCGTAAAGTGAAGGTATGTACTTAAATTTACAAGTTATATAACAGTTACGTAATATTTCGTATTTAAACGCAATTGACTGAAAAATGATAGCTGTAATTATTATTTAAAATTTGTTCCAGTTACTACATTCAGTTCAGGTGAAAAACCATATATTTCTATACATTTGGAATGCAAAGTGCCGTAGAGTTTTTAAATACAATTGCATAAATTTATTAGATTAATTTAAAACAATTATATTTTTTACCTTTGTTAAGAAATTTTATTTAATCCAGTTTCATTTAGTTATCGAGGCTTAAATATTCTACTTAAAAGATTCTGAATGCTGTTATTTTCCAGAGAGAAAAACTAGGCAATATATAAAAGAAAAAACAATGCAAATTTAAAATGTTACTAATATTTAAGTAGAATTATAGCTGTATTAAAAAGTATAAATGTTTGTAAACATAATTTTATTTTAATTAGATTTACTGATGGCATATTAGAATTAGTTTCTGCAAAAGTTTATAAAATCAGTTAATAACTAAAAAAATATAACTTATGCATTCTCTTATCCTAATATATAATTATTAGTTGTGCTTGTATATATATATACTATAAAGAATATAATAAGGACATTTAAATGTATCAAGTAAAATAATACTCACAGGATTAATACCAATGAATGTATTAATTTAATTAAGTATTAATTTAAAATTGAAGTGTCAGCTCTCAACATTGTTCTTACTGTCACAAAAGCAAATTAAGACATAATTTATAATTATTACGGCATAATTTATAACATTGAGAAAAAGGCCCACAAGTCTATGTTTTCTACACTCACTTCCAAAAGTTAAGCACGGAGAGGAAAATGCTAATTTCCGGAAGCCGATCAGAACTGAAAAGCATGCAACTCGCTGCAGAGGTAGATGGAAGTATGCAAATATGTTAGGTAACAGCCAATCGCGCTTTCATGTCAAGAAATATGCAAAAAAGGCAGTCTTATAAGAAGCCAGCTTTATGAAGTGTTACAGAAGTTGATTGTAAGTGCTGATAGAAGCTGTTTAAAACTTTCGTACAATTTGTTTTAAAGATATACGTGTTTCTATGACTTCCAGAAGACGAATGGAAGATTCTGAGTGCTGGCGTGCTGTGGGCACATTGAAGCAGGACAGTCGATCACACATGTTGCTCTGTTTTTCAGCGTTCATCATTCTGTAATTTCACGTTTATGGAAACAATTCCAAACCACACAGACAGTTGTCCGATGGCTCGTAGCCGATCGCCCAAGGTTTACAACTCCCGCGGAAGATCGATATATTGCTATTCTAGCCAAGCGGAATCGCAGAGCGACCTCCACACGTGTGACATCTATGGTTACAACGTCCATTGGTAAGGCGATATCTGCAGCTACTGTACGCCAAAGATTACATATAAGTGGACTGTACGCCCGGGTACCTCGAGTTAGTGTTCCTCTATCCGTCCAGTCAAGAGGGACACGATTACAGTAGTGCCGGGAACATGTCAATTGGAATGCGTCTGACTGGGACAATGTCTTTTTACTGATGAGTCAAGATTTGATCTGGAGCCAGATGACAAGCGTATAAGGATATGGCGTGAACAACGAACACGCAATCAGTCCTCAATACATCACCGAACATCACGCATTCCGAGGCGGAAGCATTATGGTATGAGCAGGGATTTCATTAGGATATCGCACGGACCTGCATATCTTTAAACGGGGTTCTTTGACGGCTGTCCGGTATCGAGATGAAATCCTAGAACCCATTGTGAGATTGTAGGCTGCAGCAGCTGGCCCTACCTTTGTTTTAATGGACGATAACGCACGTTCCCATAGAGCTGACATCGTCGATGACTACCTGGAGAGTGAAGGGACTGCTCGTATGGTGTGGCCAGCATATTCGCCGGACCTTAATCCGATTGAAAATCTTTGGGATGCTCTCGGCCGTGCTGTATCTTCACGTTTCCCACCTCCAGCCACTGTTACTGAGCTGGAAACTGCTCTACAATAAGAATGGCGATTGCTTAATTCTGCGGTGGTTGACCACCTAATTGAAAGCATGGTCACAAGGTGTAAACTTTGTATACAGATGAGGAGGGATCACATACCCTATTAATGTCCTTTTTTTTCATTTTATGCTGTTTATTTTCACTTTATACATAATTCTGTTTAAGTCTCCAGTCCTGAAAACTTAACAAAAATTTAATATTGTTTTCATTTCTTTATATAGTTGTTGATTTTGTTTAATGCATAAATATATATGCCATTTTCCTGCCGAATTTTGTGTCAATCAAAGCAGTATTTGTTGATTTTTTTGCATTTTACATCTTCGTGCTTAACTTTTGGAAGTAAGTGTGTATTATTTGAGTAGAAATATAATGGATTGCCTGAAACGCACAGGCACAATGAACATATTATTAAGCTAATTAGATTAGTTACATTTATTACAATACAAACATGATAAATTAAGAAAGAATGATTACAATAAAAGAATAATAAGAAATAATTATAATAACAACGTAATATAAGCAAACCTTATTCTCAGAGCTTTACGTAGGGGAAAAAGATTATCCCTTTCCCAAAATTATGAAATGCATATCTGCATTTCTGGGAATGGTCTCAAGTTGAATTGAAATGAGAGGGATGCTATCCCCATCCTGTCTTATCCAAAAGAAGGAAAACAACAAAAATAAAAGAAGTTGAAAATTGCATCTTTCTACTAAAGTCTAGAGCAATCTCTCGGGTTACTGCAACACTTGGTAGGAAAGTAAAATCATGGATTGTACTGTTTGGAAGTGTATCGGCGCACAGCAGATAATAAATACCAAAGGCTCAAATGTTGCACTTATACGACATCCACATTCTTTTAAGAATTTGTCATTAAGTTTTTTAAAGTAGGAAACGTGCAAAATGCGCAATACCTTCGCCGGCACTCGAATCCAGGACCTCTCGATGGCATATGGAAAGGAGGAAGAAAATACCTTCTATATTTCTCCTTTTAAAGGGCGACTTGGGATAAGGGAGCCCAGTCGCCAAATCCTGGTGATGACGAATCACTTACCCCCCCTCCTCCCCAAAAAATGTAATTTCTTTACAACGACTATCAGCCTCAATAATGACGCAGCGTCATAATGGTTTATTTGTGACACGAGCAGATTTTCTCTTTTCTTAGAGGCCATTATGGACACCACTCATAACACAAGCACCTTCGTATCCTTGTCCATAACAATTTTTAGCAGAAATTTCTTTTTCATTCAAGGTATTGAGAATGAGTTCTTTCAGGTCTTCGGAAGAATGATCCTTTGCAGTATTAAATTCGAGAAATGTTTCTTAAATTATACAACTTATATGTTCTGAATTATCATCTCTTGCAATATGAACATGTCTTAAAACGACATTCATTTGATTTGGCTTCGATATATCTTGACTATTGTGTAATGAAAAAGAATGTTCTAATAACAAAGAAAGAAGACAAAGCGAAATACATTTATCTGCTTCACCAAAATTTATTCTAAATTATGACTAGGCAAATTGAATAAATTCATTTTGTATGGTAGTTCTCAAACACTTCACTGCACACTTCCTATTGGCATTTCAAAAACTTGTTCACATAACAGTGTCATATTATAAAAAAAACTGCCGTTATAACTAATATTTATATCTTCACTATGCCCACGAAAAGCTAACGCATTTTTGACAGCATAAATGTTAAGTGAAATAACTGTTCTAACACCTTTTTTTAAAAATCTGTCTAATCTCGAATTTGTTCTTTGAGGTTTTTATCGATAGTATTTTTTCCACGCTACGCAGCGCTCGCTTCCTCATGCGAATGGAAAGAATTGTGGTTTTTAATTCTTACCATTAAATTATTCCAATCTCCAATATCTGAACCCCAACTACTATTAGAGTCAGAAAACAACTAACAACATTTGAAGTGTACAGCATCCAATAATTTATAAAAACAGCCAATGTCCTGACACTTGTCCTGAAAGTTTGGGACTCAACTTTGTACACGACTTCGTCGTACATGTACTTCGTTCTGTGCAACATTAAAATGGCTGTTTCCTTGTTTAGTACACTAACAAGCACTAAAATGGCATTTCCTCGTTTAATAAAGACTCCATTAAGTTCTCCGATCTTATATAGTTTTTCCTGGTTCGCCAAGAAATTTCCAGTACCTTCGATTTCTCGGAATTGATGGAAGGCATACACAGTTACAAGGTACATGCGGCCGGGCATAGTTAGATAGGAATCGTATCAGTTACAGTTGTACATGGATCGGACTAAAATGTCGCCAAATCTGCTGACTTTTGGCTATTTCTCTGAATTTGCAAATTTGGGAATAAAAATTAGTCGCCAAAACTAGTACCAGCTTGGAGCTATCTCGCCAATTACCTCAATGTTAAATGGACTTATACCTGGATGTCCCAGGATGTCAATGCGATGCATTCAAAAGATGCTCCTACACTGTAACGTTGCAGCTTCCCTTAGCTGCGTTTCTTTGGCCTTTTCCGACCCGCACAGGCACAGCAAGACTGTTACCGCTTCTGCACTTCAGCCCTCGCATTACTTTCGTAGAAGTGCTGTCGAACTCTATGCAAAGTCTTCATTATTCTGAGGTGGCCTCTTGTTGGACTGCTATAGAATTCTTTAAAGACATCCGTGATTCAGCATCTTAGAAGTATCAACTGCCATCGGAGTGCTTTTCCATCATCCGACTCGAACTTCTGGTACAATACGCCGTTTCTAATATGGAGTGAATCCCAAAGAGCCCAATATTGTTTTGTCGTAGAACTGTCCTGCCAGGTAGGTGTCCTGTTTGAAGACTCCATTAAGTCAATTATGGGTTTAATGCCGCAGTCTTCCAGCTGATCTTTGCTGACTTCTTCGTCACTCCGTGGGTCTGGGTCAGAGGATGTTGGAAGTTGTAACCTGACGTGCGACGGGTTTAACCAGCTCGTAATTCGCTTCGACCCTGCAGCAATATCGGCAGCATTCTAAGAAGGGTCTTCTAGACAGGCGTCGGCGTTTCCCTGGGTGATCCTTCCTAATGACGGATAGGGATGTCATATTCCAAGAGTCTCTGCATCCATTTGGCTGTTTGGTCTTCGAAATTATTGACATTTAAGAGCAGTGCCAATGATGCATGGCCTGTGCGGGCAGGTACTGGTGGAAATGTTCTACGTCTTTAACTATGGCGAGCAATTCTTGTCTGGTAACACAGTAATTCCTTTCCGATTTAGATAAGACACTTGCTCCAGTATGCTTCCTATCCGTGTCAAGAATAAACGGTTTATCGAGTTGAGGATACGGCAGAATTGTTGCCTATATTAAAGCTTCCTTCGCCGCCCAATCGGTATAGTGGTTAGCATCGCTGCTGCTGTGCCGAAGGGCCTGGGTTCGAATCTCGGAGAAGGCATGGATGTTTGTAAATGTATAGTGTCGGTGCGGCATGGCGGCATTTCAAATATGCGGCGAGCCGAAAGTCCTCTCGTGTGGCTTGATGGAAGGGGAGAGGGGTGGGAGACCGTTGGACCCGTCCCTCCGGGGTGCTCTCCATCAAAATTGGGGGCGAAACTGACTCAAATCGAATTGTCACCTGTTAGGTGCTCAAGGCTGTTGCCAACGACAGGCGTAATCTAGCGCTCCTTGCCACGAGAAATTTCGTGGGCTTGAGCTGACTACATCAGACAAGTGGGCATAAGCAACAACAACAACAAAGCTTCCTTCAGTTTTTTAAATACATCCTGACATTCTTTTGTCGACAACAACTTTTGGTGGCTTTGTCAGTTTGCGAAGGGATCTTCAACTGGAAGAAAACTCCTTCACAGATCTCTTATACACAGTCCAGTCACATTAATGTGACCATCTGTCAAAAGCCAGAATAACCACCTTTCGCAGAGCGGACTGCTGCGAGACGTGCAGGAAGAGAGTCACATAGGTCCCTGAAGGTGTTCTCTGGGATGTTGAGCCATGCCGACTCTAATGCCGTGGCCAGCTGCGCTAGATTACGCGGTTGAGGATCCATGGCGCGAACAACTCGATCGAGATGGTCCCACAGATCCTCGATTGGGTTTAAGTCAGGTGAGTTTGCTGGCCAGGGGAGGACGGTAAACTCATCCTGGTGCTCTTCGAACCACGCGCGTACACTGGCAGCTGTATGGCACCTCGCATTGTCCTGCTGGAAGATGCCATCATCCTGAGGAAAAACAATGCGCATGTAGGGGTGAACATGGTCCGCAAGGACAGATGCGTACTTGTATTGATCCATTGTGCCTTCCACAATGATCAGTGAACCTAGAGAATGCCAGGAAAACATTCCCCAGACCATAATGCTCCCGCCTCCAGCTTGGACCGTTCCGGCAATGGTTGCAGGGTGGTTCCTTTCAGAGGTTTCACGCCTTATACGCCAACGTCCATCTGTCCGATGGAGCATAAAACGCGATTCATCCGAAAACGCAACCTGTCGCCACTCAGTGGACGTCCAGCTGCTGTACTGGCGTGCAAATTCTAGCCTTCGCCGTCGATGAACAGCAGTCAGCATAGGTGCACGAACCAGGCGTCTGCTTCGGAGGCCCAGACGCAGCAATGTTCGCTGAATAGTACTTTGGGAGACACTTTTGGTAGCCCCTTGGTTCATTTTGGTGGTCAGTTGCTCAACGGTAGCCCGTCTATCTGCCCGAACGCATCTCCGCAACCGTCGTTCGCCTCTGTCATCTATGGCCCGTGGTGCACCACATTTGCCACGTCGCTGATTTTGGACAGTCCCATTTTGCCATGCACGGTACACTTTTACCACGGCGGCACGCGAACAGTTCACAAACTCAGCCGTTTCGGAAATGCTTCCACCCTTGGCCCGAAAGGCAATGATCATGCCCTTTTGGAAGTCGGATAAATCGCTTCGTTTCTGCATTACGCCAACGATTGAAATGTTTTCCGAAGCCCTCACACACCCTTTATATACGCTCAACTGCACTGTGCTGCCACCTGCCTTCTGTGATTGGTTATTTAACTCTGACATGGAAAGTACGTGGTGGTCACATTAATGTGACTGGACTGTGTAGTAGGTGCGAAGGCCCATCATTGTAATGCGAAATAATTCGTAAGATTCATTATGAATAAATTTTGATTTGGATTCAAAAAACTGCATTGCTATTGCTTTCCGTCTAAGCAGCTTGTTCAACATTTTAGATTTTTTATAAAAAATCATTCTATGATAAGCGGATAGGTAGTACGGTCACTGAATCATGCATTTCTTTTTAAGTTAATTTTTAACGGAAAAGGAAAACTTTTTATAAAACAAAATTTTCTAAAAATTATATAAGTAGGCATGCTATAGTTCGACCGTCTCAAACGCAAACCTGGCTGGCATTCTGCCAAAACACATAGACTCGCACAAAAGGGGAGTTATTAGTTGTTGCGACGTAAAAAGTGACGTGAAAGTCTTCTCTTCTCCGGAAAGAGATATGCTGGAGGGAAAGAAAGTCGCCATCCTTCCACCCTGTTTCGAGAATAATTCGGTCCGAATGGCGCATGCGTGTTCGCGCTCATGGTCGCGGATGAGGCGGTCGAACTATACTAATGGTACAGAGTTATAAAGGGACGTTCATTTCAGGTCGAGTAGGTTTAGTTTGTTAAAACAGAACACTTACTGTTAGGTTGTTTTGATGACAGTGTGAATAAGTACTTAATATAGAGTCAAAAATATATAAATACAGTCACGTCTTGGATCTTTAATGGAGGATCTTTAATCTATTACACAAATGATTCCAAATACGCCATTCGAAGCATTTTCGGCATTCGAGTAAAAGTTTGTTAATGCTAATTCAATCCAAGATTGAAAGAAATACGTCAGTATTTTACAAATGAAAATAAATACACTCTCTTCATCCAGAAACTGTACTATTCCTTGAAAGCTGAATAAAAATCGACCTCCAAAATTCACATTGGGATAATCTGGGAAAAGTCGTGTTTGTGCTTAATCTAGGATTGAGTACCAAGACTTGAGGGTTTTCAGTTGTAAATTTTGGCCAATTTAATTTGCTTCCCTCCTCTCCAAGTGGATTTCTGAAAATAAACAAGAGTCGTAATTAGAAAACATTTTATTTTTTCACATTAGTTTTTAATTTTTTTTAGAGTTAGCTTTCAAAAATATTATAAGCTGGAAACGAAACAATTTAATCCAGGGATTTGCAGTCTGCAGTTTGATTTCTAGGTGTCCTGTACGGTTACTATTATTTAAATAATTGCTCATTTTACAATTTCAGCCTTTACTGTAACTTCTATTTTTCGTTTCCTCGGTAGAATGTAAATGCGGTTACAGAGTATTTAAGCTGAGGTTTTTGGATTGTAAAACAGAGCGTGTTCCTGCTTTTCTCGCTACGTGTCGCTAGTTCTGTTAGTTCTGACAAATTGTATTTTTTCGGCTTTGCGTTATTGCTGCCGAATTTGAGATGCCGGTTAGAGTTTTTTAACCAGCTTAGATAAAAATTTATTTGTGTAGTCGTTGACTACTAGCTCACTTTGTAAGGTTTTAGTTTAAACTAACAAAGTTTTATGTTAATTTCTCTTTCCTATGAACTCTTATTTCAACTTCTCGTTAGAATGAGCGCGCGTTTCAGCTTTATGCTAATTTGAATTGGAGCCAAGTTTTGTATTTAAAGGTTAGCAAGGAACTTCTCAGTGTGAGAGAGCTTTTGGTCTCGGATCACTTCGGCTCTGTTCGACGTTCGCCTGACTAGCTTAAGCCTTAGCGCTGTTACGCTAATTTATATTGAAGTAATCTAAGTGCGTAGTATTAGCCAAATCTTGCTACGCACCATTGATAGTTTACAATAGAGGCCAACCTCGCGTTTAAAGCTCTGAGAGCAACGACTACTTAATTTTCTACTCAACGCTATTTTAAATTATTTGATTGTTCAGTTTAGACCCAAGTGCGGTTATTATTTTCTGTTATCCCTCCCGAGTTGGGAAGTGGCTGGAAATAGTGGTTTAATAAAAGGTGATTTTAAATCCTCCTTACGTGCAGTTATTCTACCACATACCAGAACATAGCTGCATTCAGCTCCCTGTTCGAGATCAGGACTTTGACACGGCTACGACAATGTTGGCCAAAAGTATGCATAGAACACTCAGTCCTGACAACTTCTTAAAAAATGTGAATTTTACTGCTACTTTTGTTGCATCGCCACAAGTTGTGTTTGATTCTGTTAGCACAAGAACGTGCACTTATACCGTTAAGTTCTGTTTAAATAAACACGTTTGTTTAAACCTTTACAAATCTCTGTAGTTTCGTCAAACATAGCGATAACTCGTTTTATTTGCATTAGAATTTTAGGCTATTTAACTGTTATCAGGTCAAGCAGAAACATACAAGCCTTTTTTCAAACTAACGTTGAACCAAAATGCAGACATAGAAAGCATTTGATATTTGATTTAACATTTCATTCACAAAATGAATTAAAAAATAGTTCATGAAATTTGACTTCAGATCTTATCTAATCAGCGTTTTTACAAGAAATTATCACTCTCGAAAACTGACACTCAACTTAAGATACAACACGATAATTGAAAACATGTTTTTATTGTAAAGTTAAGTTAGGTTATTTGAATACGGTAAAGCATACGAGAGCTACACTCTTTTGAAAAAACACTCGAAGCACCGAGAAGGACTTTTGCGATCGTGACGAAATTTGGTCTGCAAAAACATCTTGATTGAACATGCAAATGATCAAGGTTTCAAGAAAAATGAACAGGAATTGCGATCGTAGCGCGCATTTCTAGGGCCCAATTCGCAAAGTATGAAACCAGTAACAGAGGCGGAAATTTTATCTTTTTTTGTTGCTGCCATTGTAATTCCGTAAAGAAGCAACTACAGCTGCCATTTCGACGATATCGAAGACCTTACACACAACTAAACGACTTCGAATGTGGTCGCACTGTAGTGTTGCCTGAAGCTGGGTGGTCATACCGAGTAATAGGCCGCCACCTGCAGCGTACAGACATTGCTGCGCAAAGATGTTGGCAGCAATGGTTGCTACAAGGAAATTACCGAAGAAATGAAGGCTCCGGAAGTTCAAGGAGCACAAATGCGAGGCAAGATAGGATGATTGTTCGCTATGCCCGAACCGCCCCAGCGGTATCATTGTCGATTATTCAACGCATTACAGTCACGTCTATACCTCCCGTGGTACCGTCTACCATCTCACGGCTCTTGTCTGAAGTGGAGTTACGCTCATAGAGGCCTTTAAGGCGTTTGCCTTTGAACCCACAACATCGGCGGAGTCGTCTGGAGTGGTGTCGCAGCCGATCATCATGGCTGCCATTAGACCGGCATCGTATAGTGTTCAGCAAGGAATACCGCTTTCCTCTTGAAACAAATGACCACTGTGTTTGTGTCTGGAAAGGACTGGGCCAACGGTCCAGTCAGCCTTTGTTTACAAAGGCATACAGCTATAACCCCTGGTGTGATGGTGTGGAGCGCTATTTCTTATGACAGCAGGTCATCTTTGGTCATCCTCCGTATATCTTTAACAGCTCAACGATATGTTGATACTATCTTGCGGCCGGTTGCATTACCCTTCCCGGCACGTCATCCTGGGGCCATTTTTCAACAAGATAATGCCAGGCCACATACCTCTCGCATATCTATGGACTGTCTCCGTGCGGTTGATACTCTTCCTTGGACAGCGAGTTCACGAGACCTTCATGTCTGGGACATGGTAGGCCGCCAGATTCGGGCACCACAAAATATCGCAGATCTGGGGCGACAACTGATGAATGCCTGTCAGAATGTGTTGCAGGATGACATTAGGAACCTCTACCACTCATTGCCTCGACGAATTCAAGAATGCATTGCCGCCAGGGGCGGTTCGACCAATTACTAATTTGAACACTTAGTGGGTGATTGTGAGTCATGAACAGGTACTATGATCTTGATTTTTTAATCATTTTATTGTCTGTGTATGAGCTATACACATATTCAGTTTCATCAAAAACAAACACTTCCTTCATTGTGCTTCGATTTTTTTGCGAAAGAATGTATTTGCCTGTAAAAAGGGATGGCTAAGTGGAGAACTTACTGACTCGATTCACAGTGCACAGGTACAAAAATGCAAAAAACACTTATGCATTAAGCCTGTTTGTCTATGTTCGAACTCCTAACATTCAGTGGTGTTTATAATTCAACTATTCGCGAGTCCTTACTGAGCAAGGAATTTGCGAGTTGTCAACAATTGGCGTCTATTGGGCATCAAGTAAAACTATAATATCTGTTGCATTAACACTGGTAAAGTCCGGCCATTTGTTCATGCTATATCGTAACTAGTTTTGCAAAAATTCTTTTACCTACCATTTCTTCGGTTATTTCCTACATAAATCATAGTTTTATTTTAATTAAATTAATTTACGTTCTATTTGACTAAATTCAATTTACTTGAAATGTTTTGAGGCATATCGTCTTGAAATGATGCTTATGATCTCTTTGGATCATAACAGATAGAGATATGCGCAACTCGGGTACAACGTTTTGGGTAAAAAAATTTTTCAACCAGACAAGCGAGTGATAATAGAGGGAGTCTGGGGAGTATGGTGGATGCTGCAAAATTTCTCAATCCGTAATTGTAACTCCTATTTCTTTAGCGATTGCTCTGTCTTATTTATTTCAATTTTTATTTCGATGATGTGTAAGTAATTGTAATTTTACGATAAAGGTACTTCCTAAACTAAACGCCATGGTCCTTTGTCCAAAGCAGCGTATAGTCTGGCATTATCATGCAGTATGATGTGGTTCCTAATGAACACCGTCGGCTTCTTTGACTGCTTTGTTTATATCGCCCATTTTATTATGCTTTTCTGTAGGTTTCAAAAGTCATAATCTATTGGTTCTTTGACATCCCACCATATGCACAGAATTCTCTTATTCGGATGCGTCATAGCCGTAGTCAACGTCCTAGGTTCGTGACGGCATTCATCATTTTACAGAATCGTTGGCAAAGCGCCGGAATTTAATACAATTAAATAATCCTTGTACGCATCTACACTGGTATCAGGAAGTTTAATATGGAAATTAGCTGTGAGAGGACAGATGTACACTGCGAAAAAAGACAGTTCTATATCTCCCGTTCTACTGGCCCGATTGACGAAATTCAAATTGTCTCCAAAGGGCGACTTAGGATATGTATTAGATTTATGTATAGCATTGTTCTAATATAGGTATTTTGACACAAAATCGGACTTTTTCTCAAACGACATCCCGATTTTTTTTTCATTTTTTCTATTTCTATTCTACGACTCAAATTATGCCAAACTGCCAAGTTTTGTAAAAATCGCACTAGGAAATATGTGACTTTTTTTCGCTCCATTACAATGGAAAGGATAGGTAAAATAGGTTGCCACGTATTAAGAAGTTCGCCAAGTGAATTATTCTTGGCGCAAACTTGAAAAAATGCGCCAAATTAAATTTTTGAATTTCTTCGTAAATTTCGCACCAAATTTTACAAAATTTAATATTTAGGCATAATCTGAGTCGTAGAATCAAAATATGGAAAAAAATTGGTATGTTATTTCAAAAAACGACTCATTTTGTGTCAAAATACCTATGTTAGAATAATGCTATGTATAAATTTAATATATATTCTAAGTCGAGCTTTCGAGACATGAAAAACACAATTTGAATTTCGTCAATCGGCCCAGTAGAACGGGAGATATAGAACTGTCCTTTTTTTTTCTGCCGATGTACCTTTCCACTACATACACAACTGTTAGTATTCGCGAGAGAGCGTGTTGAGCAAGCAAGCTACTTATGTATTGTATTTTATTAGCTATGGAAAGGAATAAAGTTTTTGTATAGTTACAGAAGAAAGATGTTGGTGGATTCTTCTGCCAGTTATCCTATTATTGCACCACTTCTGCAATAATATCAATGCAATCGGAGCAATGGCGATTGCAATAATGCAATCGGAGCAAATGGCGCTTCCGTTGGGGATGTGTTCTTAGCGTGTCCTCGTTAATTTGAAAAAATGCGCAACCCATTTTCGAGTCTTTTTTGAAGCCATCCGTATAGATGGTAGTTGCAGTTGTCATTTGACAAGGAAATATGTTGAAAATTTATTCGCATGACCGAATCTTTGCGTTGTGTGTATTTCTTGTATAGTAATGACATCTTCATAATCACTTGGATAGTTAGTTAAATTCTGTTTGTTAGTGGAGCTGTAATACTTTGGAGAGTATTGCCAAGTATTCTACTTTGATGTGCAAACACACTGGTTATCATATATTAAGGAGAAATCACAAAAAATAGCGATAACTCCTTCAAAAATAAGCCAAACCGTGTAAAATTTGAATATCTTGCCAAGTAAGAATAGCTGAGTAAAACTGCAATATGCAAATTAGCGGCGCTGCACTCGGAATACGTCATCTGCGAGGATCATAAAAGTCCATGTTTGAGAGCAAGCCCACATATTTCACTGGATAGTGACATCAGAAATCTGAGATAGCCAATTCGTAACAAAAACCTCCGGGCATCATTTGCCTGCAGAATTACGATGGAGAGCGATTGGGAGACTAGAGGCAGGACAAAGTCAAACAGAAGTGGCCACATGGCTAAATGTGAGTCCTGTGGTTTATGGACTTTGGAGGCAATTTCAAACCATAGATTCGGCATCTAGGAGGTTTAACCAAGGAAGGCCAACTGCTACAATGCTACGATGAGTGCCAATGACCGATATTTGACATTATGTGCACACAGGAATAGAACCGCTACTCCGACTCTTCTTAGATCCTTCCCTGCTGCAGCCACCGGAAGCTTATGTCAGCGTCAACTGTGCGTAGAAGGCTTCATGAAGGTGGTCTGTATGCGATGCGACCAGCCATTTACGTGCCGCTCACGCCACGCTATAGGAGGGTTTGCAGTGGGCAACATCTCCACTGGACGCCTGATCAATGGAGGGCCGTTCTCTTTACGGATGAGTCCAGGTTTTATCTAGAAAGCGACAGTAGGCGTTATTTGATATGGAGAGAACCTGGAACCCGTTATCATCCGTCAAACATGCGTGAAGAGATGCATACGGAAGAGGCAGTGTCTGTGTTTGGGGTGGCCTCACTTTGGGTGGACGCAAAGACCTCCATGTCTTTCCAAGGGGAACCATGAATGCTCAGGTTTATACAGATGACATCCTTGATATTTATGTACCTCCATATGCCGGGGCAATAGCTGATGCTTTCCTGTTACAGGAGGACAACGCAAGACTACACAGAGCTCGCATCGTAGATGATTATCTTCAACAGGAAACAATTATGCGCATGGAGTGACCAGCTCCGTCCCCGTACTCGAATCCTATCGAGCACATTTGGGATGCTTTAGGGAGACGTCTAGCTGCTCTCAATCCGCCCCTCAGACCCTTGCTGCGCTTGGAGGTGCTTTGCAAGAGCAATGGCTCTCGTTTCCTATGGAACTGGTAGACTGCATAATTGGAAGCATCGCACATCGTTTGTATGTGCTGTATTGCTTCTAAAGGCGATCATATTGAGGGTACTTTTCCTATACCAAACTGACATCGCCGATATGTTCATTTTATAAACGTGCTAATTTCTATATTACCATAATTGTGTGGTATTTCGTTTTACGTTATTTGATATCTTACTATGCGTTGTATATTGTGGGTAAGTTTCATAAAATTCTACACGTAATGTTTTCAGTAATCGTGATTTTCCCTTAATTTATGATAACTAGGTTATATAAGAAATAATAATTTATTCATTTATCTGCACTATTCTGAAATTTAAAAAACGTATGTATTAAATTCGGGGAGCGGAAATGGAACGTTGCTTTCAAATATATAACACCAGCTCTGCAAAACTATCATAATATTTCCATTATATAAAGATTCGCTATATAATATGCATTATATAAAGAAGGCTAAATTTTATTTGTATCAAAATTTCAAATTTTCACTCATTTTCTACTATTCTTAGGGAATATCATTACTATAGCTTTGAAACATTTCAGAGAGACTTATTGCGAATAATTGAATAAAGAAATTATACACTCACCCGCTACGTGCAAATGAAACCCAGTTTCGTATCAAATCGGCACTATATCTGCTGTCGTCTGGTGTGTAATTATAAGTGTCAAGAATGGGCTTTCCGAATACAAAGGGGACTTCGTCAAAATGAGTTGCACCAAGCCAATCAGCGAAATTGCTTCTCAAGGAGCGATGAGTGTTCCAGTAAACATGCACATTTTTAATTTTTTCTGAAAAGAATAGTGTAGGACATACAAAAACGAAATCACCAAAGACGTCAGCAATGGCTTTCACAATAGCGTCTGTATCTTCTTCAGGAATACTTTGGAAATAATACTGAAATATTTCATTAGTAGGAAAATTGGGAATCGTTGCAAATAGTTTAATAACTATCTGCTCTGCAATTGCCTTAGACACCGAAGGTTTTGCGTCTAAAGGAAACAGTTCGGGTGTAATATAACTAAGGAAGATAGAGCCCTCATTCTGATTGTTGCCAATCAAAACGTCCACGTCTTGAAAACGACCAGATTCTAGCAATTCTACAGGTGATTTTGGTAGAAATTCATCTCCGTGTGTTGGAATAAAGAAGCTTGGAAATTTGGACGTGAATTTATCTTCAGCTTTGGCTAGTTCTAAGGAATCTTTACTTTTGATGCAGGCCAAAACCTGAGAAGCACTGTATTCTTCGGTGCTGTTATTAGAGATACAACCGACAGCTTCACCAAAGGTTTTGAGTTTGAACTGAGCAATAGCAGGACTATCTGCAGCCGTCAGATGATACGGTGAACCACTTTGTAATATAGCTCTATGAAAAAGGCCTTTGGACATTGGGGAAATCATATGCAAACCAACGGACATAGCACCAGCACTCTCACCAAAGAGTGTAATAGACTGCGGATCACCTCCAAAGTACTGGATATTCTTTTGGATCCATTTCAAAGCTAAAAGCTGGTCGTGCATACCAGAATTTCCTGGAGTATCATCCGTGCCATCATTGAGAAACCCGAAAATTCCAACTCTGTAGTTGATGCTTACTATAATAGCATTGCCGTAAGATGCCATTATACTACCATCATAAGCGTCGATGTCTGTAGATCCGGAATAGAAACCTCCTCCATAAATCCAAACCAGAACAGGAAATCTTCCAGAAGGCTTGCAACAGCATGTGAGAGGAGTCCAGATATTCAAAAACAAGCAATTTTCACTGGCTTCCGACTTAGGAATCCAGCCAAATTTTCGACTGGAATGTTGAATGCAAGGCGATGGCATTTTGGTGGCTTTCAATAGACCATCCCATGGTGTTACAGGGTCTGTCTTCAAAAATCGCTTGTCACCAACAGGTGGCTCAGCGAAAGGGATTCCTAAGAAAGCAGCAACATCTGTGTCGAAGACTTTAACATACTTTCCAACAATGGAACCGCTGCTGGTCTCTACGAGAGGTCCAGCATCTTTGAAGTACAGATTCTTCTGACATTCTGACGCGTAACAGAAACTGCATGAGACAAGGAAAAGACAAAAGATACCTGAAAATAAAGAAAAATAGTTTTAAGATATAACACAACACAAACAATACTTAAAACTAAAAAAATGGCATATACTGTATTTCCCTTGCCTATTTATCCTCCCTGATAATTTTCTTCCTAGCCCTTTAGCTCCAGGTTCTGAAATTTTTAAAAATAAATCGCGTAATTTTCCTCCTTCCTCAGGGTGTTCAGAAAACGATCTGCCCTAAATCTACCCAGTGGCGTAACTAGAACTCTTGGCCCCCTATGCAAAAAAATTTTATTGGGTCCCTCTTCCAATATGCATTTAATGTGCTTAAAGATAAAAATAAAAAAAAAACACTGAATTTCTTGCACCATCTTCTAAGATTTTCAAATGTCGATAAATGGAGCCCCGTTAGAGCTAGCGCCACTTAAAATTTTAAACTGTTAATGATTCTACAACTATTGCATGCAAATTAAATAAAGTCATAAAACGGTTATTGGAACATAAGGACAACATAATTTAATCATTTTAAAACAAAAAAAAAATCTGAAAGATTTCAAATTTTAAATTACGTCCAAAGGCGCGTTTTTTTAACGTTTCGTGTGCTACCTTTTTTTTTATTAAATATCATGTACTACGTACTCAAACCATAAAATTCAGTTCAAAATCAATATCGCAAAATCATTTTAAAATGAACATATCTTTAGAATTTCCGTAAGTCTCGTGCGCTGGAGATAAAAATGTTTTTTTTTTCCGTACAGTGTTGCCATTGCTCGCTTTGAAATCATTTAGTTTGTTAATCAGAAATTCGTTGAAATGTTACAAAACATAAAATCGATAATAAAGCAAATTTCAAATTCAAAATTAGGGCTTCCAGATGCCCATATTCGCAGTAGGATTACGTCATTCAAAATTCGATGGCTCTAGGTTTTATCACAATGCGAGAAACATGCATACCTTTATGCAGATTTTTCATTTTTTAAAATTTAATGCAGAGCGATAACATTTAGTGGCAACAATTTGAAAAGTGAATCGGGCATTCAGAGTGAATCGACGCAAAATCGGAAAAAGAAAGTAATAGTCCTTCGGGACTAAATCCCTTTGGACTAAAAAAAAAGAAGTAAAAAGTTTTTTAAAAAATCAAGGATTCCAAGAGCCAGTGTTTCTATGAGGATTTCTATCACATCTGGATTAATTGTTAAAAAATAAAAGCACGTACTTAGGGAACCAATTGAAACGTACGTAACATGAAGAAAGAATAAAAAGGAAAACATTTTTCCTTGACCAACTGTTGAAATGCAAATTTGCTTTAAGTCTGGGTACTTGACGTCAGATGATTTTAATCAGTTACTTAAGACTTTATGTGTGAGTGCGTGTGAGACAGATTTTTCTATTCTTTCACTGAGACATATACTGGTAATAAATGAATAAGTCTATATATATAGAAAAAAGGAACATGTCGAAGTAAAGTATATCATTAAGTAAAGGAAGGAAGAAAGCCTACATTTACGAAGATTTTTGTATAAAATCCAAGAGATTTCACATACTAATATGTTTTTAATTTTTATATAAAATCTACGTCTATATAAGTTTTTTTTCGCTTAATTTAGCAAACTTATAAATAACTGGTTATATTACAAACTGACAGGCAAGATAATTGATAAACCTACAGAAAAGATATTACATTAATATATAGTACTGTGTTTAATTTACTCTGCTTACGAACATGACTTGTGCAATAATATACAAGTAATAAATAAGAATTTAAAAAAAAATAAAAACTTAAAAGAAACTTGTAGGGATTTATATTTATTTTAAATAACCAGTTAAATTTAATTTTAAGTTACTTTCCTATAAGCCTTCATTCCCCTAATTGTCAATGCCAGAATATTTAACTTTGAATTAATGCATATTCTACCAGTGGGAGAAAAAGTTTAAATATAGAGTTCTAGAATGGAAAGTTAGAGAGCCTGGGAAAACTGCGCGTGTTGGTAACGCAAGCTTCGGCTTAGCATTTATTGCTGGTTAGACGTGCCCTTACAGCCATCACCTTGCGGCCACTAGATTCATCTACTCGCTGTAAGATACAGGATTGTATGAGCCCTGTAGATTAATTCCACTACTTGTTATTTTGAATTCTTGAGTTTTTATTCTACTGTTTCCGTTACCGCCCAAGCAGAGGCGTAGTATGTTAGCGTCTAGTTGACGCACTATAAATAATTTAAAGAGTTTAATATAGGGTAGTTTTAACCCTTCTTCGGTGCAGTCACTATTCTTTAGTTTCTACACAACAGATAGACAGTAGAACGTTACAAACTTAAAAGAAGACTTAAAAACTTAAAAGACCCTTAAACGCTTAAAAGAAGAATTCTATTCGATATAGCCTTATCCTATATAACTTTAGTATATGTATAAGGTATTTCTCCCGCCTTCTTCGCATGCCTTCGTGGTGTAGTGGTCTGCATGCTCGACGCGTAACCGAGAGGTCCGTGGTTCGATTCCCGGCGAAGGCGTTGCTCATTTTTCATTTCTCCTGCTTCGAAATAACCTAATGTCTCTACATATGTTACCGTGAAAGACCGAGATTGGAGAATGTCGACTCTCACCGGAGAATGTCAACATTCACCAAATACGTCGGTGAAAGATCGAATATAACATTGCATTCTTGTACATTCGGACCCTCACCGGTGTATGTCGACAATCACAGATTTGCTCTGGTGTAGGTCGAAAAGAGAGGCGACTGGCCGTTTCCCATAAATGCAATTGTAAAAGCAAGGGCCTCTCGTGCAATTCAAAGTCTCATAATAGTTTAAGTTGTTGCAATGAATCAGATTTGAATCCCATAATTTAGTAAGTTTTTTATTACTATTATTTTATTTTCTCATTGACTACGTAATGTATAATTAAGTAAGTTTTTTAACTTCTATTATTTTCCTTTTTCATTTTGAATGTATTGTGTGTTTTAAGTACTTGTGTGTTTTTTTGCGACTGAATGACGGAGAAGAAAATATAATATTATTATATGTTGAACATTCACCATTAGTACATGGTGAAGGTCGACATTCACCGGTGTAAGTCAGAAATAAGAGTATTTGGAAAATATTTCGGACATACACCAAGCGACTATGTGAATGTTGACATTCACCGGTGAAAGTCGACATTCTCCAGATATCGGTGTTTCACCGTAACATATACACAACACTTAGAGATCGTTACTGTCCTTTAGTTCCGCAATTGTTGGATGTAGTCATGTCCTTCCAAATACAGGAGTATTTTAAATGACGAACATATTCATGTTTGGGCAATGTCAAATGAAAAAAAAATTAATTTTCGACAAATAACGAAATCTGACTTTTAATACGGTCTCTCGTTTCCTATACTTATATCTGGGTAAGTTTTATACTCATTATGAAAGAAATAAAATTATATGAAATTTGACTCCCCTGCGACAAAAATGGATGGCGATATTTAATTTCAAAATTTGGAATTTTTGATGGCATTGCCTTCGACGGACCGGTTATTAAGGTTAGAATAATTCGAGGAAATAAGTTTAAATGAAGTGCAACAAAATATGTATGTAATTTAAGAGGCCGTACAAGGAAGTTATGTGATGTTCACATCAGATTTTTTCAAAATAGTCACCAAAGTATAAAAGAGTGAGGTGGAAATTTACGATTTGTCTTAATTGTGCATGTCTTTATCTAATGATAGACATTAGTCAATCTCAATTGAAAGATAATTATTTTGGACGTACAGGAGAGAAGGATTAAAAGTGCCATAAAATAATGAGCATTACATTTTGGAAGACATCCTGTTAAAATTATTTATTGGCCATATAAATAAATAAAATGCTAACTTATTCTCTATCTAATTTATTTAGTTACTTGAGTTTCTGTGAGGAAATGTCCTTGACTGGTCTTCTCAAAGGAGGAAATTTCGGTCCACGAGCCATCATTTATAAATAGCACGTCTATTTGTTTATAATAACAGCTCGAAAACATATTTAATCTTGAAAATCCAGAGATATCGGAGGTTTCCTGCCTAATTCGGTGCACAGTCATTTTACTATAAGGAAATTTTAAGGTTCAGTTAGTCTGTGATTACATGCGATAGAGTTATGGTGAATATGTGAATTTAAATTTACAGTATTACGTAGTTAATATTCTATTACCACGTGACTAGCATATGCAGTACAATTTATAATGAGACAAAATTACTTTCCAATTCCGAAGCATGTTTCACAACGAAAACAAAAAGAAATTATATATTCTTAAATTAAGAAAAACATATTAAAGGTCCGAATTTCAAAACTTCAATATTATGATTCTGATAAAGTAGAAAATACAACAATACAGTAAAAATATATATAAGCTATTTTCTCCCTCCTCCCAGCATGCCTTCGTGGTGTAACGGTAGCACACTCGGCGCGTCTTCGAGAGGTCTAGGTTCGAGTCCCGGTGAGGGCATTACTCCTTTTTCTCGTCATCACCACGATTTGGCGATTGGGTCACCTAATCCCTAGTCGCCCTTTAAAAGGGGAAGAGTAGGAGGTATTTTCTCCCTCCCTCCCTCATACTTCGTGGTGTAACGGTAGCACATTCGGCACGTATTCGAGAGGTCCAGGGTTACAGTCTCAGCTAGAGCACTGCACATTTTTCGTCTCTCCTGCTTCAAAAAAACGTAATTTCTCTACAAACGTAATTAGAAATATGAATAAATATCATAAGATTTAACAAAAAACTAAAAAAAAAAAAAAAGAATTATATTGTAATTGTACATGCTTATGTAAGATGGTTCAAAAGAATTCAAAGTTTAATTTTAACATAAGCCTATATCCTTCCCTTGAAAATGACTGACATTTTTATTTTAATATTAAGTAATTGTACTAAAATTAATTCTTTGCAGTCCAAGTCTTTTTCGCTCGGGCGAACCAGTAACTCGAGATGATTTTCCGCACATTTGGTGAAATTCAAAATGATTTCACAGAAATTAATAGTTATGTCTGAAGATACCTGCGGTCCTGTGGCTCTTTCGCCGAATACAAATAGTTTGTTTCATCGGGTTCTGTGCATGTTATTCATTCTGAATTTTCTGTCTCTTCCGTGGAATCACTGAGGCTTTAATATTCACTATCTGATACCCAGATGTTCGCCTTATTACCCCCCCCCCCCACCCTTTTATTCCCCCACCTGTAACTTCATCGCTTTCATCACTGCTTTCCTTCTCTCTATCATCAAGTACTGTCCATCTACAAGAAGAACAGCTCCGCCACAATGTCTGGCGGATGGCGGTCGCTATAGCAACAGGGCTAGTATATTTCAAATAGAGGCGAACTTAGTTCCAGTTCATCTTTAAGTACACCAAGATGGCAAACTGAAAAGTAAATCTTCAAGACACCCCTATGGAAAATGGGTGAAGGCTCGTTTCTACGGCAACAGACAGCTGCAGACTAACTGGCAAGAGATTTTCGTAGACAGATTGTAGTCTATGCATAGACGCCATTTCGTTCTTGTCCAACGAAAAATTGAACTCATCTTCATTTGAGCCGAATCCTTCATCGCATTCCGTGCTTATCGGGTGCCGTAACTTCGAAAATAATATTCCAAATTGCCACGAGTAACGTCGAAGACGCATATACAACAATAAATCTAAGAAACGTACTTAAACTTAAAGATTGGTAGTTGTTTTAAATGCATGTGGGGCTATTGAATACACTCAAGAAGCGATACTGCCTAAACCAAACCTAAATAAACATCATTACCGTTCGAATTATTGCGTCAAACAGATTGGTGATCGAAAGTCACCTCTCGAGTGCAAAGGGTTAAATAAAGAATTCAGTATACAAGAAATGTTCCTCGCAACTCCTATGGCAGGTTTTTCTTCGGCAGCGAATCGCAGTGAATGAAGTAGAGTCGACTCTTCGGCCTTTACTCCAATTATTATCCCCACCGGGAAGTTCTTTGGGAAAATATTAAATCCACTATAAAAATAAAGCGGTAAATTCTAAAAGTCCTGGTAGCTTAGCAGAATCTAAAAGACAAGGACAATTATTTCCAACGGGCGAGGCCCAATGGTAGAAACTGTAGAACGTAGGATTAAATCCGCTCGGCTATGGTTGGCTGTGTTGAACATCGCAAGTTAGTCTTCTTGCACGAATTTTAACATGGACATTGCTGCTTGGAATCCAAATCTTAACTTACTTGATCTAGATTTTGCTGTTTTAATTTCTTCTATGAGTGATATTACCGTTTTTAAAAAATTGCTGATTTTTTTCATCTTGCAGCCATGTAAACGTTTCGCTAAGTTTATCAAGTGGTGGTTTTATTTTACCTTTTACTTTTTCACTGTATGAAATTCCTGGGAGAACTGGATTGACTGAGGTGTTATTTTTAGATAACATATTGTGAAAGTTATCAGCACTGAACTCAGCTACTTTCTGCTCTGGGGTTTGTTTCTTTGGTTCAAATCTTTTACGGTAGGCGCTACATCCACGGTAACTGCTTACGTGTTCGCCACTGCAGAAAATACACTTGGATTTCTCATCTTTCTTTAATGTGCACTGATTGCTTCGGTGAAACTCACCGCATTTACAACATCTTTCAAGATTATTACAGCGTGCTTGAGAGTGCCCGTACAATTATGGTATAGTCCCTTTTCCCATATTTTGCACTATACAGTGGCTCGTTGGGTATGCACTGACTTCTTATGAATCACTTGAGAATAACTCGCACTCCATTTGTGATAATTTATGCATCATTAAAAGTGCGTCTCATTTCTAAAGGGATCATCGAAAAAACTGCTTTTCAACCCTTGAGACTTTCCAGAATTCACTTGAAAAATTGTAGATTTTGCAATTGGTCTTCTTGTTCAAATTATTATTACTTTAAGTAAATTTCGTAAGGACACAGACGAACTTGGTTCGTGAGAATTGCACCCCTGCAGGGTACTTTTCAGAATACCCTGTTATTGTGAATGATAACAAATGAAGTCTTAAGTTCAGGAATCCATTCACTTCCTACAACAATATCTTCGAAAGACCAGCAGGTATGACGATGCACAGATGCTTTAATGCCTCTAACCTTGCTTATATTTCTGTAATTCATTTTTTGAACTTTGTTCTTGTTTTTGTTGGTATATCTTGTCCATGTATATCATGGAAGAATGGTTGCCAGACCTTCAAGGTGGTTGGACTACCTCAATTTTGAGGCAGAGCATCCCGGGGTGGTGGTCCGAGGGTCTCACACCTCTCTCCCCTATCACCATGTGGGGGTTTACTTACTTAATTCAGTGTTCGATCCTAGGAACCCCACAAACACTAATAAGCGAATAATCGCTTAAGTGTGAGAAAAAATGCGTAAGACTCAAGAGGGGTTAACTACCCTTTATTTCTCAGAATAAATACAATCAGTTCCTAACTCGGAACGTACAACAAAGCCTCCACTTGGCATTGAACTTAAATGAATATAAAATTAAACTTAACTAAGCTTAACTAAAGCTGATTGAAGATATAGCCGAAGCTATCAAGATTCTAAGTAGTTGGCCCCTAAATCTCAATTAAGTCGGCGAAGCCAAACAAGGGCCTAAAGTATGGCCGAGCGTAGCAATATCTAAGCGAGACGTAGCCAAAAGGCAAAAGCGCGCTAGTCAGAAACTCAGACTCTCTCTCACGAAGTGGATGAAACATCGACTTAAATACTACTCTTTACTCATTTACATTACCTGCGTTTCTGAAATTACATTCTGGTAGGAAATTGTAAGCTGAAACTAGAATGATAGGAAAGATGCATAAACTTAAAATAACTGTTAATAAATGTTAATAAACCTTACAACCAAACCTATGGAAATAGGAAGTACTGCCTGTCTACGAGAACAGCTCCCCCCACAGTGTCTGGCGGGTGGCGGTCGCTATAGCAACAGGGCTAGAATATTTCAAATAGGGGCGAACCAAGGGTTGCCAGTTCATCTTTAAATATGGCAAGATTGCAAATTGAAAAGTAAATTTTCAAGACACCCCTATGGAAAATGGGTCAAGGCTCGTTTCTACGGCAACAGACAGTTGCAGACTAACTGGCGAGAGCTTTTCTTATAAACAGACTGTAGTTACTGCTACCTCCATGATTAAACCACGCGATAGGACTTTCGGCTCGCTATATATTTAGAGTGGCCCTATGCCGCAATAACTCTATACATTTGCAAACATCCATGCCTTCTCCGAGATTCGAAGGCATGCTCTTCGGTGCCGCAGTAAGTTTCCCTAACCACTATACCGTCTGGGCGGCATTCTTTGAACGTTAAATTGGTTGAGCATATAATTTTCTACTGGAGTGTTGCCGCACATTTGCACAATAATAGTCATTAATTGATTTGAATAGTTTATCATACTAACCGCAATGTGCCTTTAGGACAGTCGTGAAAATTACAGTGTAATGAAATGTGCAATTTAAATCTTGCATACTTGCTGGGTCACTGACTAATAACTTCTGATTTTAGTTTGTTAATTAATAATTAATAAATTATTCATTAGCAAAGACGTGCATTATTAAATTTTGATCAGTTGATCGAGAGTGAAATTTTAACGTGTTTCACACTTTAATTAAATATAGGCGATATTAAAAATTAAAGGTTAAGAGCATTTCGGGAAATAAACTGAGTTTTTCTCTCATCTTCATCTGAAATTATTTGTATTCTTTTCTTTTTTCTCATAATAATTAATTCATATTTAACATTTTTTGAATGGAAAACAGAAAAAATTTATTTTGACGCTTTCCTTGATAAAATGAAATGAAATAAAATAAAATAAAACAGATTTTAAATTATGTCCGAAGAGGCGTTTTTTTAACATTTTGTGTATTTCCTTTATTTACTAAATATCATGTTCTTCACACTTAAACCATAAAATTCAGTTCAAAAGCAATATCGCAAAATAATTTTAAAATAAGCATATCTTTAGAATTTTCGATACGCAGTCTCGAGCGCTGGAGATAAAAATGTTTTTTCTGTACAACGTTCCCATTGCTAGCTTTGAAATCCTTGAGTTTGTTAATAAAAATACGTTAAAGTTTTACAAAACGTGAAATCGATAATAAAACAAATTCGAAATTTCAAATTTGGTCTTCCAGATGCCCATATTCGGGTGGAAACGTTCAATATTCAAAATTGGATGGCTCTAGGTACCGTTGTTTTATCACAGTGCCAGAAATATACATTTATGCAGATTCTTCATTAATTAATTTTTTTAAATTTAACACAGGGTGATAATATTTGGTAGGAACAGTTTGAAAAGTGAAATATACATTATGCAGATTCTTCATAATTTAATTATTTTTTTAAATATAACACAGGGGGTTAATATTTGGTAGGAACAATTTGAAAAATGAACCAACATTGAAAGTTTTCAACGCAAAATGCCAAAACGAAATTAATAATCCTCCTGGGCAGATTGCCTTTTTGGACTTAAATTTAAAAAATAAAAAAAAAAAAAAAAAAAAAAAAAACCCGAAAGGTTTAAGATTTTATATTACGCCTAAAAGGGCGTTTTTTGTTTAATGTTTCGTGTGTTACCTTTATTTATTATATATCATGTTTTTCATACTTAAACCACATAAAATTCAAGTCAACAGCAATGTCACAAAATATTTAAAAACAGCAAAACAGTGTATTTTTAGAATTTCCGACACGCAGTCTTGCGCAATGGAGATAATTTTTTTCCGTACAGTGGTTGCCATTGCTCGCTTTGAAATCATTGAGTTTCTTAATAAAAAATTCGTTGAAGTTTTACAAAATTTGAAATAGACAATAAAACAAAATCAAAATTCAGGCTTCAGAGTACCGAGTTCGATTGGAGGAATAGGTTATTCAAAATTCAATGGCTCTAGATACCGTTGTTTTTTCACAATGCGAGCAACATTCATGCAGATTCTTCATTATTTAGTTTTTTTAAATATAAGAATTTTGTGGGAACAGTTGTCAGGACTGAGTGTTCTGTGCATACTTTTGGAGAGCATGGTCATGATATTGTTAAAAGTCCTGATCTGAAGAGGGAGCTCAATGCAGCTATGTTCTGTGGTAGAATAACTGCACGCAAGGAGGGTTTCAAAATGACCCTTTTATTAAACGACTATTTACAGCCACTTCCCAAATCGGAAGGGATAACAGAAAACAATGACCGCACTTGGGTCTAAACTGAACAATCAAATAATTTAAAATAAAGTGAGTAGAAATTAAGTAGTCGTTGCTCACAGAGCTATAAACGCGAGGTTGGCCTCTATGCTGAACGATCAATGGTGCGTAGCAAGATTTAGCTAATACTAACGCACTTAGATTTTTTCAATAAGTAATAGCGTAACAGCGCTAAAGCTTAGAACTTAAATACTAGCTAGTCAGGCGAACGTGGGACAGAGCCGCAGTGATCTGTGAATAAAAGCTCTCTCACACTGAAAAATTCCTTGCTAAGCTTTTAAATACGAAACTTGGCTCCACTTCAAATTAGCATAAAGCTGAAACGCGCGCTCATTCTAACGGGAAGTTGAAATAAGAACTTTCAGGAAAGAGAAAATTAACATAAAACTTTGTTAGTTTAAACTAAAACCTTGCACAGTTTGAAAATGAATCAAAGTAGAAAGTGGAACTAACGGGAAGTTGAAATAAGAACTTACAGAAAAGAGAAAATTAACATTAAACTTTGTTAGTTTAAACTAAAACCTTACACAATTTGAAAATGAATCAAAGTAGAAAGTGAAACGACGCAAAATGCCGTTTTGAGACTTATATCCTTTTGGGTCTAACGCCTCTTTGGAATAAATAAATTGATGTTGTAAGGTTTATTATACGTTTTTTAACAGTTATTTTAAGTTTTGTAGCTTTCCTATCTTATTCTAATTTCAGCTTACAATTTCCTGCCAGAATGTGAATTCAGAAACGCAGATAATGCAAATGAGAAGGAGTACTATTTAAGTCGTAACTTAACCGACTTCAAGAGAGAGAGAGAGTGATTTCCTGACTAGCGCGCGTCCGCCTTCTGGCTACATCTCTCTTAGCTGTTATTACGCTCGGCCATATCTTAGGCCCTTGCTAGGCTTCGCCGATTTAATTCATACTTAGGGGTCAACTAGTTAGATTGTGATAGCTTCGGCTATATTATTAAAGAGCTTTAGTTAAGCTAGTTTTAGTTCAAATTATTAGTATTTAGGTTCAAGCCCGAGTGGTGGCTTTATTGTAAAGTTCCAAGCCTGAACTGATTGTAAATATACTGAATAATAAAGGGTTTTAAACCCTTCTCAAGTCTCACTTGTTCTGTTCACACTTAAGCAATTATTCGCTTGTAAAGTGTTCGTGGGGTTCTAAGTAAGAACTTAAAAAGTTGAACCCCACAATGTTGTAAGAAATCTTATCAAGAATAAAAGGAATTGAACTTATTAGAGTTTTACCATAGAAAATTTACTATGAATAATGTACAACGACTTTTCAAAATATTATGTCCGTTTTCAAAGTTATTGATTTTTATGAACATTTAAAAACTCTTTGAATTTCCTCATGTCGAATTTTTTTTCCCTAAAATTTTTATTTGCATTTTTTCTTACTTCCTCTTCTCAAAACTCCAAATACAGTTTATTATAATTCTTTCATATTACGACATACGTCTGTAGGTAGCACACATATTTAATTTTAATAAATATTTAATGGCTTAAATCCTGGTCGAATTCTAAGGTCATGAGTGCTCAAAAGACTCCACTTTATGCCACGAACAGCAGAAAATGCCTGAAGACATTAAGCGTTAAACATTCGTCTACATTCAAAAATACATTGGCCTTTATTCAAAGCAAACGTGCTAATCTGAGCATGAAATCACAAATTATGTAAATACAGCATAGCTTCGCGAATAATGCAATAACATTTTCAATGCATAATTTTTTAATACAAATATCTGATTTGGGACACCACGTGACTTCCTTGTATAGCCTATTAAATTACGTACAGTTTTGGCCGCACTTCTTTTAAACTTATTTCCTCGAATTTTATTAGAGATATTTTTCTCATTCAATCTATTCATTTCTCCCTTCGCGGCAAGGTAAAAATACATAAAAGCTCAAAATATCTTCATTAAAAGTTGTAAAATACAGAAAAACCCCATATACAGTCAGAAACACCAAATACAATTAAAAAAGCAGTTAAAATTTAAAAATTGAAATTAAAGTTTCTTTGCCAAAACAAACAATTCGGCCAATTTCAATTTGCATCGAAAATTAGGAGACCAAATTTTCGACGCAAAAAATTTTAAGGTTAACTTTTGGTCTTACTGAGCAAAATGACAATGAAGTTGGTGTCAAATTGTCAGGATTGTGTGTTCTATGCATACTCTTGGCGAACATATTCGTGAAGTAAACTAAGTCCTGATCTTGAACAGGGAGCTGAATGCAGCTAATGTTATGCGGTAGAAAACTGTGGTTAAGTGGTAGAATAACTGCACGTAAGAAGGATTTAAAATCCTCTTTTATTAAACCACAATTATATACAGCCACTTCCCAACTCGGGAGCGATACAGAAAATAACGACCGCACTTGGGTCTAAACTGAACAATCAAATAATTTAAACTAAAGTTAAATAGAAATTAAGTAATCGTTGCTCATAGAGCTATGAACGCGAGGTTGGCCTCTAAATGATCAATGGTGCGTAGAAAGAGTTAGCTAATACTAACGCACTTAGATTTACTTCAATAAGTAATAAAGTAACAGCGCCGAGGCTTAGAATTTAAATACTAACTAGTCAGGCGAACGTCGAACAGAGCAGCAGTGATCTGAGACTAAAAGCTCTCTCACACTGAGTAGTTCCTACCTATCGCTGAAATAGAAGCTTGGCTCCACTTCAAATTAGCATAAAGCTGAAACGCGCGCTTATTCTAACGGGAAGTTGAAATAAGAACACATAGGAAAGGCAAATTAAAATAAAACTTTGTTAGTTTAAACAACCTTACAAAATGTTTCAAATGTAAGAAAATGGCGGTCTCGTTAATAGCCACTTGTTGATAATTCTACAACTAGTGCATGCAAATTAATAAGCGCATAGAAACCTTAATCGGAACAGCAGAACAACATACAATTAACCACTTTTAAAGCAAAATACGCACAATTTACCAGCATAAAGGAATAAAAATAGTGAGCCCGACGAGCTAAGTAACAAGATGGGAATATACATATATTTGTATATATATAATCATAAGAATGAAAGGAGAAGACTCCTATTAAAATTCCAATATAAAGTAAAATAAGCGAAGAAAACTAATTTCAATAAGAAATTTATATGCAGTTTACAAATTTGTAAAATTTAAAAGACAGAAAAATTTAATATAAATTAGATTAAAAGTTTTTGGCAAATTTTAAATTTAAAGGTGTTTGAACTTAAAAAAAATAGGTAAAAATTGTTCTACAAGCCAATAGTGAAAATATAACTAAAACTAAACTAAATAAGAACTAAAATAAACTAAGAACTAAATAAACTGAGATGCAAACCTATAAATAATAATTATTGCCATATAAATAAAATTACCAAAAAATGAACAAACGAAAAGACAGTGAAACAGTACTGACTCTTCAGGGGTAATTTCACTCCTTTCCAATCGTTCAGATATACCTTTAAATTTAAAATTTGTCAAAAACTTTTAAATTAATTTAAATTTAATTTTTTTATCTTTTTAAATTTTAAATTTTACGAATTTGTAAATTGGAATTCATGTAGATTACAAATTGAAATTAGTTTTCTTTCTTTAATTTACTTTTTAATATTGGAATTATAATAGGAGTTATTCTCTTTCATTCTTATGATTATGCTTAATTAAATCATTGCAACCTACGCACAGGATTCGTAATAGTCCTTTCTTACTTTTGCTTTTTTTTATATATATGTAATAAAACTGTGACATTTGATGTACAAATGGAGCTGTTTTTAATTACATTATGGCGCAGTCGAACTGGAACCTGTTCAAAATGATACGCCCTTGATTCAACTATCCTTACGGAATTAAATTGTGGATTAAAAGTGATAAATTCTCTAGTACCATCAAGAAAAAAAGAAAAAAAAATACTGTTGTCCCTGGCTTTCTAGTAATTAAATTTCCAGTCTACCTCTGCTTTATAACGAGTGATCAACAGTTGGAAGTAAAAAGAAAATATCCATCTTCATAATATTAACGAGTGTTTCAACATTCTTTGCCTGATGTTTGGTCTACATCCGTTATAAGTGTGCGTCATCGATCTTCGTGTTAACATTTATTCTCCAACTATTTTGATCGGTAAATTAGGTGAAGGTTCAAAAAATAAGAAATAGCAACGGAGAACTCTTCACCCCTCGTGTCACCGAGGCCTAGCAGCAGTGTTGTCAAAACTCCCCGGCTGTTGCTCAAACTCCTGCCAATGCATTTTATCCATGAATGGCTATTGCAGGTCAAATGGTTTGCGAAGAAGAGGGAGTTCGAATCGAATCGAACCCTAATATTCCGCGCATATCGCCCAGAGCGCGACGTGCCCGGATCAATGACACATATTGCCATAAAGGCACATAACATGAATGCAGTCATGATAAGTAGGGCCTGGAAGGGAGTACCAGTGAGTGGAGGTAAGGCGGCGAAAGAATCATAAAATGATCTGACATCGCAAATAAGGAAGGGCTAGAGTGTATGAAAACAGCAAATCAATAAGTGTACTAAAAATAACTGAAATAACTGGCGGTGGTTCTAAGTAAGAAAATCTCCTCATAGTGTAAAAGAATACAATGCAACACAAGTAATGAAAGACAAAACAAAAGCAAAAACAATATGGGAGGAAAATGTGAAAAATAACTAGGTGATAGGAAGATCAGTCTTCATGTGGTGTGCGGCAAATGGCCTTAGATTATAGTCCTCTTCAAGTATCTTATAGTTGAAGAGATTAAATGAATTTTAAGTACTGACATCCAAGTGCTTTATCGAAGAATTTTGTGTTTGTCTTGTTAAGATAATTTTCAATGCTGTCAAGTCCGAGATCTTCATGAAGTGTGACAATTCTGACATAGTAATGTGCATTAATAATAATGCGAATGAAACGATTTTGAATTTTCTCTAATTTCGGAAGATCATTTTCTTGTAGCAGAGAGGTCCAAGCAGGTGAAGCATAAACTAAAACTGGTCTGGTAATGGAGGCGCAAACAAGACGTTTTTTTCTAATATCCATACTTGAATATTTTCCAACAATGGGAATGAGACTATTGATAACCGTATTTGCTTTGTTTCTAATCTTGTCAATGTGATCATTCCATTTTAATTTAGAATTAAAAGTTATACCCAAATATTTGGCGGTCTTGACTAAAAGAACAGTTTCTTTGAATGGGGTAAGCCGAAGAGTAGGAGTAGTCCAGGATTTTTTTTTTCTAATGATGAGTAATTGAGATTTCGTCGCATTAATAGCAGTTCTCCATAAGGTGCACCATCTCTCGATATGAGATATTTGATCTTGTAATTTTTTAATCGCATGGTTAACATTTGTATATCTAGCCGCAAGATCTGTATTATCAGCATAACACAACAAGGAAGTAGTGATAGTCAAGACTTTCCTTGGGGAAATCGCTGAGGTAGAACAAATAAAGAATAGGGCCAAGAATAGATCCTTGGGGGACACCAGATCTAATGGGTTTGATGTCTGAACAGTCATTTCCTTGGGTTACGATGAATTTCCTGTTGGAGATGAATGACATCAGTAGGATGATAATTTCTCTGTCAATATTCAATTGAATAAGTTTATATATGAGCTCCTCATGCCAGACGCGGTCGAAGGCTTTCGCCACGTCCAGCAGGAGTAAGGCAACCTTTTCTCTGAAGGGTTTCACCCGAAAATTTAGATAGTCTAACCAATTGTTTCGTGGTAGACAAAGATTTTCGAAAACCAAACTGTTTATTAGGTACAACAGAAAAAGGTTGCAATCGGCGATAAATAATTCTTTCGAAAATTTTACTAATTCCGCTAGGTAAGCCTATGGAGCGATACCCATACGGCTTAGTTGTATCTTTACCAGGTTTAGGTATTAATTTAATGTTTGCCCATTTCCACAAATCCGGAAAATAAGAATGAGTCAGACATGCATTAATTATACTGGTAAGTTTTGTTATCGAGTTTAAGGGTAAATTTCTGAGAGCGATATTTGGAATATCATCCTGTCCTGGTGTTTTCCTGATTTTAAATTTCTTAACAATATCTTGGATTGCGACGTAATTAAGCTTTTATACGAATTCCATTTCAGATCACATGACACTTTAATGTATTTTTGTGACAGATTTTGGGTTCTGATTTCATCGATAAGTGAGAATCAGAACTGCAGGGAGACAAATTTATTGCTGTTATTTTTAGAATGAAATGGAAGTTAAAAGGCTATTAATTTATTATTTGAAAGCTAGATTTTATATTTACATATTAGATATTTTGTATTTTACACACACACATATATATATAAACTTTAGGTACGATTTTCTTCGAGATACAAATGGTTAGGACCTTTAAAAAGAAATT